>WBZZ01000778.1:0-87500 GCA_019918135.1 Paulinella micropora
GATAAAGTAAGTGTGTGAATGTATTTGTGGGAGAGAACACGGTCGAGTGAATGAAGGAGCGAGTGAGTCAGGAATAGAAGCAATGAGATGGAGCTTACGACATCATCAAAGAAATTAGCAATACGGTCATGTATAATATAAAGACATGAGGTTTCGCCTCATGCTATGTTGCTATCCAAGTGGTGTGGTGCTGGCTCTCGCTGCTGCAGACTGGCTTTTCTGCTGCGCGGGACGCGGCACTGGCCCTGCGGCGGCCGCCTGGACGAGGAACACAGTCCGTTCCAGTGCGAGCGCCTCGGGGTAGGTCAAAGCCAGATGATGCAGACACATCAAGACATGCACGTACACCAAACATGCATTCACGTGTCATTACATATTTTCTTTCTCTCTCTCTCTCTCTCTCTCTCTCTCTCTCTCTCTCTCTCTCTCTCTCTCTCTCTGTCTCCCTGTCCAACCGCATGTGCAGGCCGAGCTGGACGGATATGAATAGTATTGTATTTTTTGGAGGACGGTCCCGTGCCTTATTAAATTATTACAATAAATACTATAGTTAGTAAAATTTGTAACTACCGTGCCAATATTAATACTAGGTCAATGGTGATACAGGATAAAACCGCAGCTATAGTAAGTCACGTACAAACTCAGTATGACACTCACTTCGAACTTTCAAATCATAACAATTTGCAAGCCTCCCGGGCCGATACTACTACTATAAAATGAAAGCTTTTCACGTACATATATATTATTTCGCTAATACACTTAAGAAGTTGACACTCACCAACAGTGGAGAAAAATTATGTGGCACCGGGGCACAAGACTGTCACGCCAGGTCGGAGTGGTCGAAAGCTGCTCGGTGGCAGCGGCTAGGAACTTGAAGTCACACAGCGCGTGCCGCAGGTGACTCTAACATTAACAGTCGCACAGTGACTCCCGACTCATGATTACGAACAGTAGGCGAAATTTGAACGCCGGGCCCGTAGTATTACTGACGACATTCAAGAGAAAAAAAAAATTGATTTTGGTTGGCCCTTGAATTTTAATTTTGGTTGGAATTTTCATTTTGGTTGGAAATTTGAAGTTGAAGTTTCAAATTGACAGTTATATTCGTACGCAAAATATAGTAAATTTTCGCGAAATGTTACAGTTAAATTGGAAAATTGAATTTTTGCCACAAAAACGAAAAACTGACACAAAATTAAAATTCCAACCAAAATCCGACCGAAAAATTGATTTTTTTTCCCTCTTGAATGTCGTCAGTAATATTACTGCGGACAATCAAGAGGAAAAATCTTTATCGTTTTTTAGTTAATACTCAAAATAAGAATTAGTGACCGGAATAAGAAATAGTACTTAATTTTTGAATTAATTTTCAAGTTAAGAATTAACAAGTCAGTGTCAGTCTCAGATTCTAGAGATTATTTAAGAAGCTTCCCTTCCAGAACAAGCCCGTGCGACAGCCCATGCTGCCCTTGGCGGGGCTCGGCGCGCAGCTGTGCACACGCGACGCGCTGCTCTGGGGGCTGGCGCACAAGCCCCACGAATACTGGCCCGCCCAGGTTCGGGTGCTTCCGGTTGTCCAGCCCGCTAGCGCGAGACGACTGTCTTGCAGCAAAAAAAAGATTCTGACTGCAAACACGGACGCTAACCCCCCCCCCCCCTCCAAAACCACCTATTTTTTTCCGACCCCCACCCCCGCCACCTGGGCCAAAAAGTTGTCATAAATGTCTCATGGCGCCGGCCACCTAGGAAAAAGGGTGGGTGGTGGTCCCCTCCTCTTTTTGGTCGGGTTTTCCCTTTAATTTTTAGCTAAATTTTATTTATGACATTTATGACACTTATGATGACTTTTTGGCCGGGGTACCCCACCCCAAAAAAATCGTGGGATTTTTTGGGCCCCTCCCCTGGCCACCAGACACCAAAAGTTGTCATAAATGTCTCATGTGTCTGCCACCTGGAAAAAGGGGCGGGTGGTGTCCCTTGTCCTTTTTGGCAGGGTTCTCCCTTTAATTTTTAGCTAAATTTTATTTATGACACTTATGACACTTATGACAACTTTTTTAATGAGGTACCCCTCCCCCTCCCAAAATCACACTTTTTTCTCGGACCCCCCCCCTGGCCACCAGGCCAAAACAGTGTCATAAATGTCTCAGGCCTAGCTGACGTCCACTACCTCAAAGACCGCGCCCGACCACCCGTAGGCAGTGGCGGTCCGGCGGGAAAAGACAGAGGCACAGCGGCTGCCCCCGTCGAAAAAGTGGCCGGGCGAGCCGAACTGTACACCAAATGCGTGCCCCTTGCGAAGAATGAGGGCTCTGCCGCCCTTGCGAGCCAACAGCCGCGCCAGTGTGGCGGTGTAGACCGGACCTAGCGTGGCAGGCAGCCCCTGTTCAGCCACGTACGCCCGCAACATGTCAACAGTCATGAGCTGTCGTTTGCGCGCCCTGGCTTCCTGTTTACGAGGCGAGCCCAGCAGGTTGAATAGCGCGAACCACAGGCACCCGAACCCCTGCCGGTGCCTGAACCGCTGAGCGAGAGCTGTGAACTCGGCCCCTGGCCCTATCTCTACCACTGTCACGTCCCCCACGGGCGCGAATTTCTTGGTTGGGTCGGCTAGCACCTCGGTGAGCACAGTCTGCCGCCAGCGCGCCGCCTCCTCTGGGCCATCCTCGTCTTTCCACCCCAGGACGTCGGCCAAGCGGTTCAGCTCCCAGTGGGGCGTCCCGTCCCACAATACCCAAACGCCCGGGCCTTTGACCTTGCGGTCCCAGCTGGCGCCCCGCTCCTCGTGTTCCGTGGCGGCTTGGAGCTTGAGATAGGTATAATAGGGCTCCAGCTGCGGCGGCTGCTGCTGCGGCTGGGGCGGCACACTCGCGGCAGGAGTCTCACTCCCGCTGCCAGCGGCTGCTCCTGCTGCGGCGGCGGCTGCTGCGGCCGGCTCGGGAACCAACTGCGGCTGCTGCGGCCGAGGCGGCACACTCGCGGCAGGAGTCTCACTCCCGCTGCCAGCGGCTGCCCCTGCTGCGGCGGCTGCGGTCGGCACCGAAGCGCCCTTTGTAGCTATCTTCTTTCGCTTGCGCCTGTCACGGGCACGCTGGTTGCGCTTGCGCTTGTGGTGGTCACTGGTGGCCAGGGTTGGCGCGGTGGTAGACACAGTCAAGACAGTCATGGCGGCTACACACACGGGAACACGAGCGATAGATAGGAACACGAGGGAACACGAGGGGACATGAGGGGACACGAGGGGACACGAGGGGACACGAGGGGACACGAGGGGACACGAGGGGACACGAGGGGACACGAGGGGACACGAGGGGACATGAGGGAACACGAGGGACACGAGGGGACATGAGGGGACACGAGGGAACACGAGGGGACACGAGGGGACATGAGGGGACACGAGGGGACATGAGGGGACACGAGGGAACACGAGGGGACATGAGGGGACACGAGGGAACACGAGGGGACACGAGGGGACACGAGGGAACACGAGGGGACATGAGGGGACACGAGGGAACACGAGGGGACACGAGGGGACACGAGGGAACACGAGGGGACACGAGGGGACACGAGGGGACAGAGGGGACACGAGGGACACGAGGGGACACGAGGGGACACGAGGAACACGAGGGAACACGAGGGGACACGAGGGAACACGAGGGGACACGAGGGGACACGAGGGGACACGAGGGGACACGAGGGACACGAGGGAACACGAGGGGACACGAGGGGACACGAGGGAACACGAGGGACACGAGGGGACACGAGGGGACACGAGGGACACGAGGGAACACGAGGGAACACGAGGGGACACGAGGGAACACGAGGGGACACGAGGGAACACGAGGGAACACGAGGGGACACGAGGGAACACGAGGGGACACGAGGGAACACGAAGGGACACGAAGCACCCCCCTTCCCTGCCCAGACCAGCCGACACTCCTAACTTTTTCAAACATGGAGCTTTTATTATCTAGTCTTCACTGTTCGATTCAGGCACGCTGCATACCCCCCGAAACAAGCCACACACACACCCTGCCTCTCAGACACTCACGGGAACACCAAGCACCCACAGGGACTTGCCTTGGACACGTCAGCCAGAATTCTGAGAAATTTTTCTAAGGTAAAAAATCTGACACTGGTCAAGGTGGACACGTGTCACCATTGTGTGTGCGCGGACCGGCCGGGTGAGTGCCACCTCCCACCAGAAAAGTGTTTATCGCATATTCGGATAGCGCGTGTCCTGAACGGTCGAATGCCACTTTCCCCGACTTGAAATGACCAGCCAAATTTGCAGGGGAAAGCCGCAAAGTTTGGCTTTTTAGAAATTCTAGAATCCCATCACCACAAAAATCAGGTGTTTCCTGCCACCTGACGCCACCTGACGCGGCTCTTCACGTAGCCGCTACGTCTATCGATGTAACTGCTAGGGTTAACCGATACGTAGCTGCTACGTCTGGGTACGGACGTAACGGTCACGGTTAACCGACACGTAGCCTGTCAAACTTGTGTTTGCGGCATAGTTGTGGTTGTGGATGGCAAATGCCATTTTTCCCTGCGAGGGCCGGGACAAAAAGGCAATGGATTATCCCACCCCGGGCAAATTGGCATCCTGTTCTTTCAGGCCAACCGGTAAAATAAGACAGATTGATGTGTATATGTATGTATGTATATGTATGTATGCATGTATGTATGTATGCATGTATGTATGTATGTATGCATGTATGTATGTATGTATGAGTACTTGTACGTACGTATGTATGTATGTGTGTATGTATATGTATGTATGTATGTATGTATGTGTTTATGTATGTGTTTATGTATGTATGTATGTATGTATATGTATGTATGTATGCATGTATGTATGTATGCATGCACGCATGTATGTATATCTATGTATGTATGTATGTATATATGTATGTATGTATGCAGCGGGTAGCAAGTCGAACAGTAACATATGTGGATATAGGTGAACAAGACGCTCCAAGAGCTTTATTTAGTAGACAACAACATTGGTGACAGATAGACACAAGCAATTAGTGAGGCGTTGCAGGTACCTTTAGTGCTGATGCTATGCTCATCGCTCCTTCTTCCTTTATCGCATTATAGTTCAAATCGAGACTCTGCAGGGTTCTATTCACATACATATTATAATAACATTCTTTTACATGTGGGCGCAGCGCGGTAGCAATGATGATTCGATATTTAGTTTGTTTTATGTCATCGTACACATGCATATTTAGTTAAATTAGTTTTCACATATATATATATACATATGCTATTAGGAAAACAGCAAATGGAGCAGAAAATGGGGTTTAGCCTCTTGTCTATTCATTGCAGCTGTTGCTAATTTTTTTTTCTGTCACAGCCCATCTTCAGGTATGTGTCACGATCCTGTGGCACTGATTCGTTCCTCTCATCTGTGAATATGCTAATTTCATTACCTTTCCACGCCACCTACCAACGCATGCACACAAACACACACAAGCGGACAAACACACACAAAGACACACGCCCCCACACATAGGGCAACGAGGATCTTTGCGTTTTCTCCGCGACCAAAGTAGATCTGAATGCAGCGCAGCGCGAGCTTCTACTCAAATTGTTGTCGGTATCAAATTTGTGTCTGTCGCAGTGCTAGCTGTGAGCTGAAAAAGGTACAGATCGCCACGCATCTGATTTCGGATTGTGTGTTTGCACAGGGCATAACGAAGTTGGAACACTTAAATTTGTCTCACATTGGTCTCCAGGACCAGGACCTGAACCACATTCAGGGCTGGACACCAAATGTGCTCCACACGCTAGACCTCAGAGCAAATCAACTCACAAGCCTTCCGCAATTGGCTCGGTTCGAAGCAATTTGGTTCTTTGAAGAAGCTGCTTCTCTTCTGTAGCGCACGCGACCGAAAGTGGGTGGTGGTGGGGGGTGGGGGATGCTTGTGTCTGGCAGGCGGCGAGAGTGGGGCAGTTGAACGAGGGATGGCATGCGAAGGGGTGGGGAGAGAGGGTGCTCGCAGCTCCCCAACCACTCTGCACATTGCACAGAGTTTCATAGAGGTCCCAACGCATCGTGCCCAAGGTGCAGAGGGGTGTCCATATATATGCTGTTCCCAACTCCCAGCCCTGAGGTAGAAAAGAGCTAGGACTATCAGAAATGCCACTTTGCAGCTGCGCTGCTGCTCTTTCTCGCCAACCACTCTGCGCATTGCCCAGAAAAAAGAGAGAGAGAGAGAGAGAGAGAGAGAGAGAGAGAGAGAGAGAGAGAGAGAGAGAGTTTTACAAAGTTGCAAATCCATCGTGCCCAAGGTGCGGAGGGCTGTAGCGGTGTGTATGGATGTATGGATGTACGTATGTACGTACGTTCGTACGTACGTATGTATGTATGCATGAGTATGCATAAGGATGTATAAAAGTATGCATGTATGTACGTATGTACGTATGTTTGTATCATTGTATGTATGCACGTACGTACTGGTGCATAGTCGCGGGTGCGTGCCTATGGCCCCGAACCCTGTCAAGTCTTACACGGTCTGGGTAGATGTTGTTCGGCAGGGGCGTGTGTGTGTTGGTGAGGATTGTGCATGCATTCGTCGCCAGAGTCGGTTGGGTGTGCATCTGCAGTGTTGGTAGAAGTGCAGCATGTATTGCCACCAGCCGTCTGGGATGCGACCAGCCCGTCTGGGTTGCTTGCCACCAGCCCGTCTGGGTTGCCACCAGCTCGTCTGGGGTGACACCAGCCAGTCTGGGGTGCCACCAGCCACACCTGGCACGTACTGTCTGGCAGGGGTCTGGTTCCCGTCTTATGGACACAACCCATGTTAGCTAAGCAGTACGCGCCAGCCCCGTCCGGGGTGCCACCAGCCAGTCCGGGGTGCCACCAGCCAGTCCGGGGTGCCACCAGCCCCTGCCCCTACTCTTACTCCTACTCCAACTCCTATACCTCAGTTTCTCATGCTCGACTACTCCTACTCCTAATCCCGCTCGTACTACTCTTATTCCTATTCCTACTCCTACTACTGCTACTCGTAGGCTAGTGCTGCTCTTGCTTCTGTGCTGCTGCCTAGTGCTGCTGCTGCCGATATCTGCTGCGGCTGCTACTACTACTACTGCTGCTGCACTGCCTAGTGCTGCTGCTGCGGCTGCTACTACTGCTGCTGCTGCTCCTAGTGCAGCTGCTGCTGCTACTGGTGCTGCTGTTGTCGTTCTGATGTTGCCAGTGTTACTGCCGCTGCAGCTATTACTTGCAGCAGCAAATGGTTGTAGCAGCTGCCGGGTCTGAAGTTATAGAATTTTTTTTTTCGATTTCGGCAATCGCCTATTTGTGCCTACATTTCGTGAGCGAAGCCCGGCGGGCGGGGAAATTTTGCTGACAATTTTTCTGCAATTTTTTTTCCCCGCCCGCCGGGCTTCGCTCGCGAAAGGTAGGGACAAAAGGGCAATGGACGAAATCGGAAAAAAATTCTAGCACCCGCAGACCAGCCGTATTTGCGGTCAGATATATTTTGTCGCCAAATTTTAAAATTTCGTCTGTTGGCCAAATTTGCCGGGTCTGAACTTATAGAATTTTTTTTTCGATTTCGGCAATCGCCTATTTGTGCCAAAGCCACGAACAAGCCGAGGTTTCAGGAGTTCACGCTCGTTGTGAGATACCTTCTACAACCCCGACTTCATCACCCCTTTGCATCACGGCCCTGGTCACGAGTTGGTTGCCTGTTTAGCCCTTGCGCTGCGCGCGATTAACGGCGGACACAAAATCGTCATTATAGGGGGTTTGGTCTTAGGCCGGAGCACTGCGCAGCTGGCCCTCTGCATCCCCCTCGGATAGATAGATAGATAGATAGATAGATAGATAGATAGATAGATAGATAGATAGATAGATAGATAGATAGACAGACAGATAGATAGATAGATAGATAGATAGATAGATAGATAGATAGATAGATAGATAGATAGATAGATAGATAGATAGATAGATGGATGGATGGATAGATAGATAGATAGATAGATAGATAGATAGATAGATAGATAGATAGATAGATAGATGAGATATCGACTAATGTCAGAATAGATAGATAGATAGATAGATAGATAGATAGATAGATAGATAGATACACCGGTAGACAGGCAGACAGGTAGGCAGACAGACAGGTAAGCAGGCAGGTAGGTAGGTAGGTAGGTTGATTGATAGATTGATAGATAGATAGATTGATAGATAGATAGAAGACAGAAGAAGAGAGTAGATGTAGCAGTAGATGATGTGTTTTGTGTGTGTGTGTGTGAGAGAGAGAGAGAGAGAGAGAGAGAGAGAGCTTGGTTCTTGTTGCGATGCTTTATAAAATTCTGTTGGCTGTTGTTGTCTGCACAGAAGGCGGAGAAGAAGAAGAAGGCGGCGACAGAGGTCCCGTGCAGATGTGGGCGAGCGTGTGAGGGCGGGCTCGGGCAGAGAGCTGCATCTGTGTGTGCGCGCGCGCGCGCGTGTGTGTGTGTGTGTGTGTGTTTGGGGGGGGGGGGGGTCGGTCGGCAGGGCAGGAAGGATGGTGGGGGAGAGGCGAGGGGGCTTGCTGCGGTCCGGTCGGGTGCGCTGGAAGCGGAGCATGTACTCGTGCGCCTTCTCTGCTGCTTCTTACTTCGCGTCTGCGTGTCTGCTGATATATATACATATATATACATATATATATTATATATATATATATAATATATAATATACGCGTGTGTGTGAGGGAAGGGAGAGAGAGAGAGAGAGAGAGATGGTGGGGGGGGGGGGGGATAAAGTAAGTGTGTGAATGTATTTGTGGGAGAGAACACGGTCGAGTGAATGAAGGAGCAAGTGAGTCAGGAATAGAAGCAATGAGATGGAGCTTACGACATCATCAAAGAAATTAGCAATACGGTCATGTATAATATAAAGACATGAGGTTTCGCCTCATGCTATGTTGCTATCCAAGTGGTGTGGTGCTGGCTCTCGCTGCTGCAGACTGGCTTTTCTGCTGCGCGGGACGCGGCACTGGCCCTGCGGCGGCGCCTGGACGAGGAACACAGTCCGTTCCAGTGCGAGCGCCTCGGGGTAGGTCAAAGCCAGATGATGCAGACACATCAAGACATGCACGTACACCAAACATGCATTCACGTGTCATTACATATTTTCTTTCTCTCTCTCTCTCTCTCTCTCTCTCTCTCTCTCTCTCTCTCTCTCTCTCTGTCTCCCTGTCCAACCGCATGTGCAGGCCGAGCTGGACGGATATGAATAGTATTGTATTTTTTGGAGGACGGTCCCGTGCCTTATTAAATTATTACAATAAATACTATAGTTAGTAAAATTTGTAACTACCGTGCCAATATTAATACTAGGTCAATGGTGATACAGGATAAAACCACAGCTATAGTAAGTCACGTACAAACTCAGTATGACACTCACTTCGAACTTTCAAATCATAACAATTTGCAAGCCTCCCGGGCCGATACTACTACTATAAAATGAAAGCTTTTCACGTACATATATATTATTTCGCTAATACACTTAAGAAGTTGACACTCACCAACAGTGGAGAAAAATTATGTGGCACCGGGGCACAAGACTGTCACGCCAGGTCGGAGTGGTCGAAAGCTGCTCGGTGGCAGCGGCTAGGAACTTGAAGTCACACAGCGCGTGCCGCAGGTGACTCTAACATTAACAGTCGCACAGTGACTCCCGACTCATGATTACGAACAGTAGGCGAAATTTGAACGCCGGGCCCGTAGTATTACTGACGACATTCAAGAGAAAAAAAAATTGATTTTGGTTGGCCCTTGAATTTTAATTTTGGTTGGAATTTTCATTTTGGTTGGAAATTTGAAGTTGAAGTTTCAAATTGACAGTTATATTCGTACGCAAAATATAGTAAATTTTCGCGAAATGTTACAGTTAAATTGGAAAATTTGAATTTTTGCCACAAAAACGAAAAACTGACACAAAATTTAAATTCCAACCAAAATCCGACCGAAAAATTGATTTTTTTTTCCCTCTTGAATGTCGTCAGTAATATTACTGCGGACAATCAAGAGGAAAAATCTTTATCGTTTTTTAGTTAATACTCAAAATAAGAATTAGTGACCGGAATAAGAAATAGTACTTAATTTTTGAATTAATTTTCAAGTTAAGAATTAACAAGTCAGTGTCAGTCTCAGATTCTAGAGATTATTTAAGAAGCTTCCCTTCCAGAACAAGCCCGTGCGACAGCCCATGCTGCCCTTGGCGGGGCTCGGCGCGCAGCTGTGCACACGCGACGCGCTGCTCTGGGGGCTGGCGCACAAGCCCCACGAATACTGGCCCGCCCAGGTTCGGGTGCTTCCGGTTGTCCAGCACGCTAGCGCGAGACGACTGTCTTGCAGCAAAAAAAAGATTCTGACTGCAAACACGGACGCTAACCCCCCCCCCCCCCCCTCCAAAACCACCTATTTTTTTCCAACCCCCACCCCCGCCACCTGGGCCAAAAAGTTATCATAAATGTCTCATGGCGCCGGCCACCTAGGAAAAAGGGTGGGTGGTGGTCCCCTCCTCTTTTTGGTCGGGTTTTCCCTTTAATTTTTAGCTAAATTTTATTTATGACATTTATGACACTTATGACAACTTTTTGGCCGGGGTACCCCCCCCCCAAAAAAATCGTGGGATTTTTTGGGCCCCCCCCCCTGGCCACCAGACACCAAAAGTTGTCATAAATGTCTCATGTGTCTGCCACCTGGAAAAAGGGGCGGGTGGTGTCCCTTGTCCTTTTTGGCCGGGTTCTCCCTTTAATTTTTAGCTAAATTTTATTTATGACACTTATGACACTTATGACAACTTTTTTAATGAGGTACCCCTCCCCCTCCCAAAATCACACTTTTTTCTCGGACCCCCCCCCTGGCCACCAGGCCAAAACAGTGTCATAAATGTCTCAGGCCTAGCTGACGTCCACTACCTCAAAGACCGCGCCCGACCACCCGTAGGCAGTGGCGGTCCGGCGGGAAAAGACAGAGGCACAGCGGCTGCCCCCGTCGAAAAAGTGGCCGGGCGAGCCGAACTGTACACCAAATGCGTGCCCCTTGCGAAGAATGAGGGCTCTGCCGCCCTTGCGAGCCAACAGCCGCGCCAGTGTGGCGGTGTAGACCGGACCTAGCGTGGCAGGCAGCCCCTGTTCAGCCACGTACGCCCGCAACATGTCAACAGTCATGAGCTGTCGTTTGCGCGCCCTGGCTTCCTGTTTACGAGGCGAGCCCAGCAGGTTGAATAGCGCGAACCACAGGCACCCGAACCCCTGCCGGTGCCTGAACCGCTGAGCGAGAGCTGTGAACTCGGCCCCTGGCCCTATCTCTACCACTGTCACGTCCCCCACGGGCGCGAATTTCTTGGTTGGGTCGGCTAGCACCTCGGTGAGCACAGTCTGCCGCCAGCGCGCCGCCTCCTCTGGGCCATCCTCGTCTTTCCACCCCAGGACGTCGGCCAAGCGGTTCAGCTCCCAGTGGGGCGTCCCGTCCCACAATACCCAAACGCCCGGGCCTTTGACCTTGCGGTCCCAGCTGGCGCCCCGCTCCTCGTGTTCCGTGGCGGCTTGGAGCTTGAGATAGGTATAATAGGGCTCCAGCTGCGGCGGCTGCTGCTGCGGCTGGGGCGGCACACTCGCGGCAGGAGTCTCACTCCCGCTGCCAGCGGCTGCTCCTGCTGCGGCGGCGGCTGCTGCGGCCGGCTCGGGAACCAACTGCGGCTGCTGCGGCCGAGGCGGCACACTCGCGGCAGGAGTCTCACTCCCGCTGCCAGCGGCTGCCCCTGCTGCGGCGGCTGCGGTCGGCACCGAAGCGCCCTTTGTAGCTATCTTCTTTCGCTTGCGCCTGTCACTGGCACGCTTGTTGCGCTTGCGCTTGTGGTGGTCACTGGTGGCCAGGGTTGGCGCGGTGGTAGACACAGTCAAGACAGTCATGGCGGCTACACACACAGGAACACAAGCGATAGATAGGAACACGAGGGAACACGAGGGAACACGAGGGGACACGAGGGGACACGAGGGGACACGAGGGGACACGAGGGGACACGAGGGGACACGAGGGAACACGAGGGGACACGAGGGGACATGAGGGAACACGAGGGGACACGAGGGGACATGAGGGGACACGAGGGAACACGAGGGGACACGAGGGGACACGAGGGAACACGAGGGGACACGAGGGAACACGAGGGGACACGAGGGAACACGAGGGGACACGAGGGAACACGAGGGAACACGAGGGGACACGAGGGAACACGAGGGGACACGAGGGAACACGAAGGGACACGAAGCACCCCCCTTCCCTGCCCAGACCAGCCGACACTCCTAACTTTTTCAAACATGGAGCTTTTATTATATAGTCTTCACTGTTCGATGCAGGCACGCTGCATACCCCCCGAAACAAGCCACACACACACCCTGCCTCTCAGACACTCACGGGAACACCAAGCACCCACAGGGACTTGCCTTGGACACGTCAGCCAGAATTCTGAGAAATTTTTCTAAGGTAAAAAATCTGACACTGGTCAAGGTGGACACGTGTCACCATTGTGTGTGCGCGGACCGGCCGGGTGAGTGCCACCGCCCACCAGAAAAGTGTTTATCGCATATTCGATAGCGCGTGTCTGAACGTCATGCACTTTCCGACTTGAAATGACAGCCAAATTTGCAGGGGAAAGCAGCAAAGTTTGGCTTTTTAGAAATTCTAGAATCCCATCACCACAAAAATCAGGTGTTTCCTGCCACCTGACGCCACCTGACGCGGCTCTTCACGTAGCCGCTACGTCTATCGATGTAACTGCTAGGGTTAACTGATACGTAGCTGCTACGTCTGGGTACGGACGTAACGGTCACGGTTAACCGACACGTAGCCTGTCAAACTTGTGTTTGCGGCATAGTTGTGGTTGTGGATGGCAAATGCCATTTTTCCCTGCGAGGGCCGGGACAAAAAGGCAATGGATTATCCCACCCCTGGCAAATTGGCATCCTGTTCTTTCAGGCCAACCGGTAAAATAAGACAGATTGATGTGTATATGTATGTATGTATATGTATGTATGCATGTATGTATGTATGCATGTATGTATGTATGTATGCATGTATGTATGTATGTATGAGTACTTGTACGTACGTATGTATGTATGTGTGTATGTATATGTATGTATGTATGTATGTATGTGTTTATGTATGTGTTTATGTATGTGTTTATGTATGTATGTATATGTATGCATGTATGTATGTATGCATGCACGCATGTATGTATATCTATGTATGTATGTATGTATGTATATATGTATGTATGTATGCAGCGGGTAGCAAGTCGAACAGTAACATATGTGGATATAGGTGAACAAGACGCTCCAAGAGCTTTATTTAGTAGACAACAACATTGGTGACAGATAGACACAAGCAATTAGTGAGGCGTTGCAGGTACCTTTAGTGCTGATGCTATGCTCATCGCTCCTTCTTCCTTTATCGCATTATAGTTCAAATCGAGACTCTGCAGGGTTCTATTCACATACATATTATAATAACATTCTTTTACATGTGGGCGCAGCGCGGTAGCAATGATGATTCGATATTTAGTTTGTTTTATGTCATCGTACACATGCATATTTAGTTAAATTAGTTTTCACATATATATATATATACATATGCTATTAGGAAAACAGCAAATGGAGCAGAAAATGGGGTTTAGCCTCTTGTCTATTCATTGCAGCTGTTGCTAATTTTTTTTTCTGTCACAGCCCATCTTCAGGTATGTGTCACGATCCTGTGGCACTGATTCGTTCCTCTCATCTGTGAATATGCTAATTTCATTACCTTTCCACGCCACCTACCAACGCATGCACACAAACACACACAAGCGGACAAACACACACAAAGACACACGCCCCCACACATAGGGCAACGAGGATCTTTGCGTTTTCTCCGCGACCAAAGTAGATCTGAATGCAGCGCAGCGCGAGCTTCTACTCAAATTGTTGTCGGTATCAAATTTGTGTCTGTCGCAGTGCTAGCTGTGAGCTGAAAAAGGTACAGATCGCCACGCATCTGATTTCGGATTGTGTGTTTGCACAGGGCATAACGAAGTTGGAACACTTAAATTTGTCTCACATGGGTCTCCAGGACCAGGACCTGAACCACATTCAGGGCTGGACACCAAATGTGCTCCACACGCTAGACCTCAGAGCAAATCAACTCACAAGCCTTCCCAATTGGCTCGGTTCGAAGCAATTTGGTTCTTTGAAGAAGCTGCTTCTCTTCTGTAGCGCACGCGACCGAAAGTGGGTGGTGGTGGGGGGTGGGGGATGCTTGTGTCTGGCAGGCGGCGAGAGTGGGGCAGTTGAACGAGGGATGGCATGCGAAGGGGTGGGGAGAGAGGGTGCTCGCAGCTCCCCAACCACTCTGCACATTGCACAGAGTTTCATAGAGGTCCCAACGCATCGTGCCCAAGGTGCAGAGGGGTGTCCATATATATGCTGTTCCCAACTCCCAGCCCTGAGGTAGAAAAGAGCTAGGACTATCAGAAATGCCACTTTGCAGCTGCGCTGCTGCTCTTTCTCGCCAACCACTCTGCGCATTGCCCAGAAAAAAAAGAGAGAGAGAGAGAAGAGAGAGAGAGAGAGAGAGAGAGTTTTACAAAGTTGCAAATCCATCGTGCCCAAGGTGCGGAGGGCTGTAGCGGTGTGTATGGATGTATGGATGTACGTATGTACGTACGTTCGTACGTACGTATGTATGTATGCATGAGTATGCATAAGGATGTATAAAAGTATGCATGTATGTACGTATGTACGTATGTTTGTATCATTGTATGTATGCACGTACGTACTGGTGCATAGTCGCGGGTGCGTGCCTATGGCCCCGAACCCTGTCAAGTCTTACACGGTCTGGGTAGATGTTGTTCGGCAGGGGCGTGTGTGTGTTGGTGAGGATTGTGCATGCATTCGTCGCCAGAGTCGGTTGGGTGTGCATCTGCAGTGTTGGTAGAAGTGCAGCATGTATTGCCACCAGCCATCTGGGATGCGACCAGCCCGTCTGGGTTGCTTGCCACCAGCCCGTCTGGGTTGCCACCAGCTCGTCTGGGGTTACACCAGCCAGTCTGGGGTGCCACCAGCCACACCTGGCACGTACTGTCTGGCAGGGGTCTGGTTCCCGTCTTATGGACACAACCCATGTTAGCTAAGCAGTACGCGCCAGCCCCGTCCGGGGTGCCACCAGCCAGTCCGGGGTGCCACCAGCCCCTGCCCCTACTCTTACTCCTACTCCAACTCCTATACCTCAGTTTCTCATGCTCGACTACTCCTACTCCTAATCCCGCTCGTACTACTCTTATTCCTATTCCTACTCCTACTACTGCTACTCGTAGGCTAGTGCTGCTCTTGCTTCTGTGCTGCTGCCTAGTGCTGCTGCTGCCGATATCTGCTGCGGCTGCTACTACTACTACTGCTGCTGCACTGCCTAGTGCTGCTGCTGCGGCTGCTACTACTGCTGCTGCTGCTCCTAGTGCAGCTGCTGCTGCTACTGGTGCTGCTGTTGTTGTTCTGATGTTGCCAGTGTTACTGCCGCTGCAGCTATTACTTGCAGCAGCAAATGGTTGTAGCAGCTGCCGGGTCTGAAGTTATAGAATTTTTTTTTTCGATTTCGGCAATCGCCTATTTGTGCCTACATTTCGTGAGCGAAGCGCGGCGGGGAAATTTTGCTGACAATTTTTCTGCAATTTTTTTCCCCGCCCGCCGGGCTTCGCTCGCGAAAGGTAGGGACAAAAGGGCAATGGACGAAATCGGAAAAAAATTCTAGCACCCGCAGACCAGCCGTATTTGCGGTCAGATATATTTTGTCGCCAAATTTTGTTGTATGGGTAAAATTTCGTCTGTTGGCCAAATCTGCCGGGTCTGAACTTATAGAATTTTTTTTTCGATTTCGGCAATCGCCTATTTGTGCCAAAGCCACGAACAAGCCGAGGTTTCAGGAGTTCACGCTCGTTGTGAGATACCTTCTACAACCCCGACTTCATCACCCCTTTGCATCACGGCCCTGGTCACGAGTTGGTTGCCTGTTTAGCCCTTGCGCTGCGCGCGATTAACGGCGGACACAAAATCGTCATTATAGGGGGTTTGGTCTTAGGCCGGAGCACTGCGCAGCTGGCCCTCTGCATCCCCCTCGGATAGATAGATAGATAGATAGATAGATAGATAGATAGATAGATAGACAGACAGACAGACAGACAGACAGACAGATAGATAGATAGATAGATAGATAGATAGATAGATAGATAGATAGATAGATAGATAGATAGATAGATGGATGGATGGATAGATAGATAGATAGATAGATAGATAGATAGATAGATAGATAGATAGATAGATAGATGAGATATCGACTAATGTCAGAATAGATAGATAGATAGATAGATAGATAGATAGATAGATAGATAGATAGATAGATAGATAGATACACCGGTAGACAGGCAGACAGGTAGGCAGACAGACAGGTAGGCAGGCAGGTAGGTAGGTAGGTAGGTTGATTGATAGATATGATAGATAGATAGATAGATAGATAGATAGATAGATAGATAGACAGACAGACAGACAGACAGCTAGACAGGTATGTATGTATGCAGGTAGAATGATTGTGTCTTTGTGTGTGTGTGTGTGTGTGAGAGAGAGAGAGAGAGAGAGAGAGAGAGAGAGCTTGGTTCTTGTTGCGATGCTTTATAAAATTCTGTTGGCTGTTGTTGTCTGCACAGAAGGCGGAGAAGAAGAAGAAGGCGGCGACAGAGGTCCCGTGCAGATGTGGGCGAGCGTGTGAGGGCGGGCTCGGGCAGAGAGCTGCATCTGTGTGTGCGCGCGCGCGCGTGTGTGTGTGTGTGTGTGTGTTTGGGGGGGGGGGGGGGTCGGTCGGCAGGGCAGGAAGGATGGTGGGGGAGAGGCGAGGGGGCTTGCTGCGGTCCGGTCGGGTGCGCTGGAAGCGGAGCATGTACTCGTGCGCCTTCTCTGCTGCTTCTTACTTCGCGTCTGCGTGTCTGCTGATATATATACATATATATATATATATATATAATATATATATATAATATACGCGTGTGTGTGAGGGAAGGGAGAGAGAGAGAGAGAGATGGTGGGGGGGGGGGGGGGAATAAAGTAAGTGTGTGAATGTATTTGTGGGAGAGAACACGGTCGAGTGAATGAAGGAGCGAGTGAGTCAGGAATAGAAGCAATGAGATGGAGCTTACGACATCATCAAAGAAATTAGCAATACGGTCATGTATAATACAAAGACATGAGGTTTCGCCTCATGCTATGTTGCTATCCAAGTGGTGTGGTGCTGGCTCTCGCTGCTGCAGACTGGCTTTTCTGCTGCGCGGGACGCGGCACTGGCCCTGCGGCGGCGCCTGGACGAGGAACACAGTCCGTTCCAGTGCGAGCGCCTCGGGGTAGGTCAAAGCCAGATGATGCAGACACATCAAGACATGCACGTACACCAAACATGCATTCGCGTGTCATTACATATTTTCTTTCTCTCTCTCTCTCTCTCTCTCTCTCTCTCTCTCTCTCTCTCTCTCTCTCTCTCTGTCTCCCTGTCCAACCGCATGTGCAGGCCGAGCTGGACGGGCTGATTGAGCGCGCGCTGCAGACACGCCGCCAGAGCACCAAGAGCAGAAGCGATCGCTACAGCAACAGCTGGCAGCGCTGGAGAGAAAAGTACTGCTGCACACCCATGCATACATACACACAAAGATACAAAGAGAAGGAGTTTCAATGTTTTGCATATCTATCCTGAGCTAAGCTAACAGAGCATACCGCAGCAGGTCATATCAATCAGTGACATGACATCACGCAACTTATGATGAACATAATCATCACATCACATCACATCACAAGACATAACAAACAAAAGCTAAACTAACCTAAGCTAACCTAAGCTAACATGATGTGAGATGATGGCATGCTGCCGGGCCGCTTTGGTGTTGTTCCCGGCGCAGGTGACCGCGCTCAAGACAGATCTTGCTGAGGCTGATGCACGATTGGACTTGGACACCGCCACACTGCAGAGCGTGGGAGGCGAAGCGCTGCAGGCGCTGTTGGCGGCCAAACGCGAAGCCTTCAGCCAACGTTGGCGGCAGTGGAGCGAGGAGGAGGTGGCGGACTGGGTGGGGAGCCTGGAGCAGGGCCGATTCGCGCAGCTCGTGGCCTGCTTCCGAGAAAACGGGATCGATGGGAAAGAGCTGGCCGCGCTCGAGAACATGACCAACCTAACAGATTGCGGGGTGAAACGACTGCCCGACCGACGAGCCCTCTGGGTCCATCTGCGGCCTCTGCTGGGGCTGGACGCGGCAGGCAGGAGCAACAGCAAGGTGGCTCCTCAGGCAATACCCGAGCGGCCCGCGGCACCTGCGGACTGTGCCGTGTGCATGGCCCGACCGGTAGAGGTGGTGTTCGCGCCCTGCGGACATCGTTGCTGCCGCGCGGAGTGCGCGACAGAACTGAGGCAAGGCGGCCGGCCTTGTCCGATCTGCCGCGTGAAGATCGAGAGCGTGGTCCAACGCGTATTTGATTAACTCGCTATACATACATACATACACTACATGCACTACATATGTACATACATACATACATACATACATACATATTACTTTCATGTATGTGGCATACGTACAGAAGATACGTGACAACATTACATACATGCATACACATTACTACTAGTGACATACATACACACATACCGTGAGTTACTGCATACATACATACATACATACATAGCATACATACCATACATACATACACTTTGACCCTGCGCTTGTCTCAGCTGTCAACAGTAACTGTGCTATCAATGCGCTCAATCTGTCCATCCTATCATAGCCTAATCTGTCAAATATTATAAACTTGATATATAATAATTTGTATCATATCATAGTCATTATATATATTAGTGAAGAATATTCATATCTAGATCTAAAACAAATTAAAATGTGTGATTTCACTGAAATTATGATATTATTAATACTACTATAGCATTTGAACTCAAGGTGGCACATTGACGTCCGCAGTTGAATCATAGTAACAAATTACTGTCACCTGGAATTGAAAAGTTGTGGAGGGTTGTGCGCACAGCTTGGTTGTCACAGTGAAAGCCAACGTCGCCCAACCCCTCAGACACTGGGTTTCAATTGATATTAATAGTATTGTATTTTTTTGCTGGAATTGAAAAGTTGTGAAGTGTTGTGCGCACAGCTTGGTTGTCACAGTGAAAGCCAACGTCGCACAACCCCTCAGACACTGGGTTTCGATATTAATAGTATTGTATTTTTTGGAGGACGGTCCCGTGCCTTATTAAATTATTACAATAAATACTATAGTTAGTAAAATTTGTAACTACCGTGCCAATATTAATACTAGGTCAATGGTGATACAGGATAAAACCGCAGCTATAGTAAGTCACGTACAAACTCAGTATGACACTCACTTCGAACTTTCAAATCATAACAATTTGCAAGCCTCCCGGGCCGATACTACTACTATAAAATGAAAGCTTTTCACGTACATATATATTATTTCGCTAATACACTTAAGAAGTTGACACTCACCAACAGTGGAGAAAAATTATGTGGCACCGGGGCACAAGACTGTCACGCCAGGTCGGAGTGGTCGAAAGCTGCTCGGTGGCAGCGGCTAGGAACTTGAAGTCACACAGCGCGTGCCGCAGGTGACTCTAACATTAACAGTCGCACAGTGACTCCCGACTCATGATTACGAACAGTAGGCGAAATTTGAACGCCGGGCCCGTAGTATTACTGACGACATTCAAGAGAAAAAAAAAATTGATTTTGGTTGGCCCTTGAATTTTAATTTTGGTTGGAATTTTCATTTTGGTTGGAAATTTGAAGTTGAAGTTTCAAATTGACAGTTGTATTCGTACGCAAAATATAGTAAATTTTCGCGAAATGTTACAGTTAAATTGGAAAATTTGAATTTTTGCCACAAAAACGAAAAACTGACACAAAATTTAAATTCCAACCAAAATCCGACCGAAAAATTGATTTTTTTTTCCCTCTTGAATGTCGTCAGTAATATTACTGCGGACAATCAAGAGGAAAAATCTTTATCGTTTTTTAGTTAATACTCAAAATAAGAATTAGTGACCGGAATAAGAAATAGTACTTAATTTTTGAATTAATTTTCAAGTTAAGAATTAACAAGTCAGTGTCAGTCTCAGATTCTAGAGATTATTTAAGAAGCTTCCCTTCCAGAACAAGCCCGTGCGACAGCCCATGCTGCCCTTGGCGGGGCTCGGCGCGCAGCTGTGCACACGCGACGCGCTGCTCTGGGGGCTGGCGCACAAGCCCCACGAATACTGGCCCGCCCAGGTTCGGGTGCTTCCGGTTGTCCAGCCCGCTAGCGCGAGACGGGGGTCTTGCAGCAAAAAAAAGATTCTGACTGCAAACACGGACGGAAATGGAGGGGGCGGTAAGGAGTAGTTTGTAGAGAGCTTGTCTGCAATTTCCTACGCGAGCGGCGACACCACAATCCTAACCTAGTCTTCAATCTCACTAACAGAAACAACCAACAAAAAAGCCTGTATATCGAATACGTAAAAAACAGTACTGGCTCAAGGCAGCACCCGTGCCCTGCCTACGACGGCTGTACCCATGATAGTAACAACGCGTACATCAGCGCCTGCGATGAATTCATGCACGTGTCCGTCCTCTGCCTTGCAGAGGCATGCAGGAGACGGGGCCCGGCTATTTTTGAGCTAGGAGATGGCAAGGAGGGTCAGGGCGGCAGCCAGCGCTTGGATTCGAGGGGCACAGAAGGACAGAATTATGTTGGACAAGATCTGCCGTACGGGAGATTTGAAGAGGCCTGCCAAAAGAGGAAACGCACAGTGAGTAAGGCGGTAAAGCTTTTCATGAAATATTGGCAAGGGGAAGCCGCCGCCAAGCGCAGGTTCAAGCCACTACAGAAAAAAGGCCGATGATTCGGGGGAGGATTCAAAGGAGAACTCGGAGGAGGATTCGGAAGCGGAGAACTCCTGGGAAGACACGTTCGAGGAACGGTACGAAAATGCACGGGAAGAGCTTACGCAAAGGCTAACGCTGTTTATGAATGATTACTTGTGCCAAATCTCAGGAACAAGCAAAGAGGCAGTCGCAGTGTTCTGGGGGCTGGGGGCAGAGAGGGAGTGCATACTAAAACCAATTAACGATGTTAAGCACCAAGGAGATGATTTGAAAACAGAGCTGCCCCCGCTCTTAATCAAAGCAAAGACCAAAGGACGCAAGGAGACTCGCGGGAGTGTCAGACCCGACAGAGGTTTGAAGACCACCTTTCGTAGGGCTTGGCTCCAAAACACCAAACGCAGAGTCGCCAAAGGTATTGACTTTTACACTGACCCAACGGAAGAGGCTGTGCATAATAAGTGCTACAGCGAATGCCTGACCAACAAACTAAATGGGTTCACGGGGTTTCGGGTTTCGACTCAGCAGGTTCAAAAGTACATGCAAACACACTGGCTCGACGCGGCAGAAATGGACCGGCTTGCATCTCCTTTCCGCGACTATGTGCACGACATCATTGCGGGAGGCATGACACAAATGTACCTCTACCTCTTGAAATGGCCGTACAGTCTGCTGCGCCAAGGACAGAAACCTGAGCAGGCTTGCGTGTTCATCTCCGAGCCAGGAGCAGGCAAGTGTACTCTGGTCGAGCTGCTTGCACGTGTCATCGGAGAACAATAGGTATTTGTTTCAAGCAAACCTGATGAACTAACGGGCAAGCACAACTTGCACCTGGGTTTTAAAGTGCTAGTTGTCAGCGAAGAGGCTGTGCATAGCACCAACAAGGTCGGGTCCAACGCTATGAAAGAAAAGATAACTTCAAAAAGACTAAACATCAATCCCAAGTTCATGCCCTGGTTTTCCGTTAGAGATCCGAGCGGGCTATTGTTTAATAGCAATCACGATGACACTGTACTCGTGGAGAGAGGCGACCGTCGCTATATTTTTTTCCCAGTGTCCAACAAATTTGCTAATCGCATACGCACAACATCGGCCCAGGAGTACTTTGCACGCCTTCATGCCCTGCCTGATGGGTGCTAGCCTGGCAATTCTTTTGACCTCAGGACCCGCGGGTCGATAAGGTCGACCTCCGCCGGGATGCGCGGTACGGTACAGAAATTTTCTGGAATAGTGCGTACACCAGCAGCCCTTGCACGTTCAGTTCTTGTACCACACCGTTAAGAATAGCAACTTCCTCGATGAAGTCGAGGGGCCTGTGCACTGGACGCCCAAGGACTGGCACAAAAGTTACAACATCTGGTGCACGCTCAACCGAAATGGGCATTTCACGGCGAAGAACATTGTCACCTTTGAGAAAAGCCTTGAAACCTATCTACGATGGGATTCGCAGGCCAAACATCTGCTGGCCGAGGTCTCTCAGGAGGAACAGGTGCAGCACGTCAGGGCCCAAATCACTGGCGTGTATAATGCGCGATACTCTTGAATCAAGAAAGAAAGCAAGCCGAAACCACATGCACTTTTTGTTAAAACTTAAGAAGTTACGTTCACACCCTCGCTGTGTGTTTAGCACCAGACAGACAAAACGAATCTCTGCTTGTTCACAAAAAAGAGACAGAAGGGCAGGACGTTTTTCGCGCTAATTGTTTTATGGTGGTGGTGGTGGGGGGGGGGGGGGAAGTTCAACACAGAATAATGGAGATAAATACAGCATGTGTTTTATCATAATATCCTTGCTTTTCCCTGGACATTTTGAACTACCTCATTCTTTGACATTATTTTTATCAAAACTTATGATTTCCTGTAACTCTGTTGTTTTTTTCTTTTCGGCCGGACGTGCGATAGGGGGGGGGGGGGGGGGGGGCGGGGTGCTACAGCCGACTAACCGACTTACCTGCACGCTGCGTCTCGTCTTGTGCGCCCTGGTAGTCGCGGTCTCGCGCGACGTCAGTAATAGCCCAACTAATGAGTAGCGCGAGGGACAGGGCGCGAACCATACGATGGAAGGAGTAGCTGTAGCGGGGTATTTGCAAAGCCTAGCACAGTCGACAAACTAAACTAAGAACAATACACTCAGAACATGCTTTTTTTTCTTCAGATACTTGCAGTCCGCAGCGGCGTGAGTGTGCGCGTCGTCAGAGGGATAGGCACGAGCTCTGACGGAAGATAGCACAAGCAGGAGGCAGGCACCATGGGCCGGCTGCTTGGCTGGCATGATCGGACTCATAGGCGCTACCGGCGGGTCGCTATCCAGGCGTGTGGCACGCGGTAAGGAGCAGCCCAGCTGGTCGTGCATAAGGTAGGATAGCAGCAGAGCACAGCTGGATGCTCCTGCAGCCCAGAGGTCAGCGGGCACTCTCGCAAGGAGCTCCTTACGCCCTGCGCTTGTTCTTGTCAAAAAGGTCTGTCGGGAAAGATCGGCGGGCGGGGGATTTTTCTGTCAGCTTGTGCCAAACTTTTCCCCGCCCGCCGATCTTCTCCCGAAAGCTCTCGATATTTAAGGCCGTTGCCTTTCTTCGCAGCCAAAATTTTCTTGGGCACAGGTTAAACCAGGCAAACTTGGCGCCAAGCGGCAAGGGGGGCGTCGGAGGGGGGGGGCCGCCTTATTTCGGTTAACGGTTGGGGCACCAGCCCGTCCGCAAACTGCGGCGCTTTTTTAGCCACAAATGTTGGCCAAAAGACGTTTCGGCATCGGCCTCAAAGGTCAAAAAGGTCTGTCGGGAAAGATCGGCGGGCGGGGGATTTTTCTGCCAGCTTGTGCTTTTGGGGGCGGCTCGGCTGCCTCCTGGTGGCGACCCTGACCCTTGGAATAGGAAAACACTGAAGATGCGGTTATTGCAGGAGATAGATACCACTTCCTCTGCCGTGTCCTCGTTTCCTCCA
This sequence comes from Paulinella micropora, assembly GCA_019918135.1. Classification (NCBI taxonomy): domain Eukaryota; phylum Cercozoa; class Imbricatea; order Euglyphida; family Paulinellidae; genus Paulinella; species Paulinella micropora. The sequence goes on from WBZZ01000778.1 coordinate 23,891, forward strand.
GGTTTCCTTGCACCTGCCCAAGCTCCGCTATCGTCTGCTCACGGTCTTGATTATTGCTGTCGGAAACCACTGATGATGGTGAGCTGGGGGCGACCTTTCCGTTCTCCCTGCTCTGTTCATCCTGTACTTCCCCCTCCTCACCGTCCTCGTCGTCTTCCTCGCTCCCGGGAGAGTGCGCTGCCTCTTCCGCGTTGCCCCGCTCCTGTCCCGGTTGCCGGAAGCACTACACACATGACATTCAGTGTATATCAAACATAAGTCTTCCCTTGGCATGGTTAGCCATGCGCAGATGAAAAGATAAGAGTGTTTGGGCTGGCGGATGCGCGACCTTATCGTTGCTCCCCGTCATGCCATCCTCCTCCTTCTTGTCACTGTTCTTCTCTTGGATCCATGGTAGTTGCACGAAAGCAGACTAAGAAAGACGTGGATTCGTGCAAGACAGGATCACCGATACGTACAGATGCAATTCAGAGTCAAACACAGATACATAGGGAGTACACACACGCACACACACATACGCGCAGCACACTCCCACACGAAGCGCAGACACACGCCCAGCACGCAAAGACACGCATGCCCAGCATGTACAGACACACAAGCAAAGCACGCGCAGCACACCGCCAACACTCTCACATATACTGCACAGACACGCATACGCTGCACGCTCTCACACGCAGCACAGCTACATGCCAAAACATACACGCAGCACAGACACACGCCAAGTACGCACACATACACACAGCACACTCCCACGCGCAGCACAGGCACACGCCAAGTACGCACAGACACGCGAAGCACGAAGCACGCACAGACATATACGCAGCACACGTCAAACGGACATACGCGCAGCACACTCCCACACGCAGCACAGACACACGCCAAGCACGCAAAGACTTACACGCAGCACGGACACACCCCAAGTACGCACAGACACACACGCCAAGCACGCACAGACATACGCGCAGCACGCTCTCATACACAACTGAACAGACACGCACACGCAGCACAGACACACGCCAAGCACGCACAGACATGCATGCAGCACATTTCAATACGCGGCACACTCCCACGCAGCACAGACGCACACGCACGTACAGACAAGCACGCAGCACATTTCCATACGCGGCACACTCCCAAGGCAGCACAGGCACACACGCCAAGCACGCACAGACATACGCGCAGCACGCTCTCATACACACTGCACAGACACGCACACGCAGCACAGACACACGCCAAGCATGCACAGAATACACACAGCACACTGCACGGACACGCACACGCAGCACGCTCTCAGATGCAGCACAGCCACACACGCCAAGCACGCGCAAACACACTCGCAGCACAGACACACGCCCAGTCCGCACAGACACGCCAAGCGCGAAGCACGCACAGACATACACGCAGCACACTCTACCAAACAGACACGACCGCGCTGCACATTCTCACACTAAGCACAGACACACGCCAAGCATGCAAAGACTTACACGCAGCAGAGATAAATGCAGAGCACGCACAGACATACGCTCTCTCACACACACACAGCACACTCCCACACCACAGACACGCACACCGCATAGTACGTCCACAGGCAGCACAGACACACGTGTGCGCACAGAAATACACGCAACACACTCCCACACACTGTGCACCGACACACACGCCAGGCACACACACACACACACACACACACACACACACACCAAGCACGCGCAGACATACACGCAGCACACACTACGCAAGATATCCACACGCAGCACAGAAACACGCCAAGTACGCCATGCACGCAGCACACTCCCACACAGAAACACGCTAATTACGCCATGCACACAGCACAATTCCACGCACGTAGCACAGACACACACTCCAAGCACGCACAAACATACGCGCAGCACACTCTCACACACACCGCACGGACACGCACACGCAGCACAGACACATGCCAGCACGCACAGACATAGACGCAGCACACACTGTACAGACATGCACATGCAGCACAGAAACACACCAAGTACACGCCAAGTACGCAAAGACACGCACGCCAAGCATGCACAGACACACACGCAAAGCACACGCAGCACACCGCCGACACTCAAAAGAGGAAATAGCGTTAGTGTCTTGAGTATGGCTCTCTCCTGTGCTTCTAATTTCGCTTTTGATTTCTCAAACGTATAGATTTCACTTCGCAATAGTAAAATATGCTATTAAAGCTCCATATTTACAAAGGTATACACATACACACAGACTGACACACATAATAGTACATACGTACACATGCACACAAATACCAACACAACACACACATGCCCACACACACACACACACACACAAGTCACATACACACACAGACTGACACACATAATAGTACATACTTACACATGCAAACAAATACCAACACAACACACACATGCCCACACAGTCTCCGCAGCTGTTTACTCTCTCTCTCTCTCTCTCTCTCTCTCTCTCTCTCTCTCTCTCTCTCTCGCTTTTTTTCTCATCCCCCGTGACCGAAAACACGGAGCCAAACGAATGATCGTTGGGGTTGCTGGGATCCCTAGTGGGCACTGGTCTGGCACCTTGCAACCTACCAAAGGAAAATGTAAACTACTTGGAGCGTTTATACAAACACCAACACACCAACGCACGCCCACACCCGCCCACCCACCCACCCTCTCACACACACACACACACACCTACACAGGCACATAACACGAACATACATTCAAATACATAAACACAAACACGCCAAACACACACATAATACATACATACATACATACATACATACATACACACACACAAAGACAAACACGAGGAAACACACCATCACACACACGCACACACTCACGCTCACGCACACAGACACACATACACACCAACACACATAATACATACATACAAACATACACAAACACAAACACAAACATACACACACACACACACACACAAAAGCGCGCGCCCGCACACGCACACACACCATGATACGAACACCAACACACAAACACACAAACATACATGCACACACGCGCTACACACACATACACAGACGTACACAAAGACATACACACATGCACACATATACGCACACCCTCGCCCGTACACGCATACAGACACACAATACATACATACATGTGTAATACATAACATGCATGCATAATAGACATACACACATTATGCATACATACTTACATGCACAAACACAAACACACATTCACGCACACACAGACACAAAAACAAAACACACACACACACACACTCTCTCTCTCTCTCACTTCATACATACGTACAAGACATACTGCAAGACATATATGCAAGACATGCATGCAAGACATACATTCTGGTGTTATTGTTATGCATATACTTAATTGTATAGAGTATTTCTCTTGTGCATTTAGGTTTTTTTTGGCTTGCTCTGTCGTAGCTATATTGAGAGTTGTGACTGTTGTTGGTTTTACAGCTGGGCGCGATGCCCAGGTATATTTTCTGACCTTACCGTGAGCCCCCTCCCTCTCTCCCTCTCACTTTCTCTCCCAACACACCTGCTGCCTACTTCGTTGCAATATAATATAAAGAAGTTCACTTTGTTTGAATGTCATGTTTCTTTTTTGTGGTGCTGAGCTCTAGCTGAACTCGTTTGGCTCCGTGTTTTCGGCCACAGTGCACATGTTACGAATCCGTACTCAACAATTTGACGCCAGACAGTTAACACTGTATAATCTGATTAATCTGTTTCTGGGTGTCGAAGCTTGACCAAATATCATAAATCCTTTCTCTCTCTCTATCTCTCTCTCTCTCTCTCTCTCTCTCTCTCTCTCTCTCTCTCTCTCCCTTCTACTTAGGCAAATCTTAGTCTTTGTGCTCTCGTGTAGGTCTGCATACACCGACCCCTCGTGCCCAAACCGTAAATACACAGAAAAGAAACAACAATAAGACATGCAACGTTTGATCTATATTTGTCCATGATGCTTCTCGGGGAGGTTTGGGATGTACAAACTGAGTTTTTGGGAACAACTTTGGAAGGTGCAGAGATATGACTGAGATTTTTTTGATTTGGCAATTTTGGCTGATTCATTAGCCGTTACCAGGATCAGGTGGCGGGGAATTTGTTCTCAACAGAAACTGAATTTCTTATATACTTCCACTGCGACTTCTTTAGATTGTTTACTTAGAACAACGTTGATTATTATAGGCAAGACACCTAAAACAAAATACTGCTGTGTAAATCAACACTGTTAACCGTGGTCGTAACTTAAAACTTGTAATGAGAAATCAGAAGATATGCATGTAGACAAGACTATAAGAAACTTGTAAATATGAGAAATGAGAAGATGTACATGTAGAAAAGACTGAAAAGAACATCAGATCGGATCTATAACTATGTTGATTATGGTGAACATTTATTATTTGTGAGCAGATAGATTTTTAGCAGTTTTTGAAAGAGGAAATAGCGTTAGTGTCTTGAGGGTGGCTCTCTCCAGTTGTGTTTATGATTTCGCTTTTGATTTCTCTTCTTTCAAACTCATTTATTTCTCTTTGCAATAGTACAATTTGTAATGGTGCAATATGTAATTAAAATCCTTGCTTACATAGGTACAGATACACACAAGTACTCACACAGACAGACACACATACATAGTACATACATACACATGCACAAAAATACCAACACACACACACACACACACACACAAACACGCTCGCACACACAAAAGCATCAACACACGCACTCACGCCCACGCACACACACACACACACATACACCCACAATACATACATGCAATACGTGCATCTAATGCATCATACATACATACAAAGTCATACATACATACATACATTTTTGTATTATGTATATACTTAATTTAGAACGATTTATCTTATATAATCAGGTTTTTTGTTCTTGCTCAGTGGTTATTTATATTGACGCTTGTGATTGTTGCTGGTTTTCCAGCCAGGCCGCGATGCTCCCTCCCTCCCTCTCTCAGTCTCTCTACACAAGTTCACTCAGTCTCTCTCTCCTCCCCTACCCCTCACTCTCTCTCTCTCGCTTTTTGTTTGAGAGAGAGAAAGTAGTAGTAGTAGTTGGATTAGGGTTGGATAGTAGTAGTATTAGTAGTTGGATTAGGGTTAGATAGTAGTAGTACAGTTGGACTAGGGTTAGATAGTAGTAGTAGCAGTTAAATTAGGCTTAGAGAGTAGTAGTAGTAGTTGGATTAGGGTTAGAGAGTAGTAGTAGTAGTTGGGTTAGGGTTAGAGAGTAGTAGTAGTAGTTGGGTTAGGGTTAGAAAGTAGTAGTCGTAGTAGTTGGATTAGGGTTATATAGTAGTAGTAGTGGTTGGATTAGGGTTAGCTAGTAGTAGTAGTAGTAGTAGTAGTAGTAGTAGTAGTAGTAGTAGTAGTAGTGGTAGTAGTAGTAGTAGTAGTAGTAGTAGTTGGATTATGGTTAGATAGTAGTAGCAGTAGCAGTAGTTGTAGTAGTAGTAGTAGTAGTAGTAGTAGTAGTAGTAGTAGTAGTAGTAGTAGTAGTAGTAGTTGGATTTGAGAGTAGTAGTAGTTGGATTAGGGTTATATAGTAGTAGGAGTAGTAGTAGTAGTAGTTGGATTAGAGTTAGAAAGTATTAGTAGTAATTGGATTAGGGTTAGATAGTAGTAGTTGGATTAGGATTTGAGAGTAGTAGTAGTTGGATTAGGGTTGTTTAGTAGTAGTAGTAGTAGTTGGATTAGAGTTAGAAAGTAGTAGTAGTAATTGGATTAGGGTTAGATAGTAGTAGTTGCATTAGGGTTAGGGTTAGGGTTACCTACTCCTTTCCCCCTCACACACACATTCACTCAGTCTCTCTCTCCTCCCCTACCACCTCACCCTCTCTCTTCCCCAAAAAATCAAGTAACCATTTTTGTCTACCCCCCCCCCCCCCGGGGGGGGCCTTCCCCGGAAATCAGCGGGGAAATAATTTTTTGGCGGCCGAGGGTCTGAATTTTTTGCCCCCCCCCTCCCCTCCTTCCCCCTTTCCCCTCGGGGAATGGGAGAATTTGGGGGTCTGAATTTTTTGCGGCCCCCCTGCCCCCCCCCCCCCCCCTCCTCCCCCCCTCCCCCCGGCCTTCACCCAACTTCGGGGAAAACTTCCTTGGCGGCCGACGAGAATCTTTTGTTCTATCTGAAAAACCCAACGCACGCAAGATTCGGTAAAATTCCTTTCGCGCGAGATAGTTATGCACGGTAGGGCGCTAAATTCGACTTTTTCGCTCCCCCCTGACACCACCACCAACCCCCCTCTCCCCCCCGGGCCCTCCTCCAAAAATCAATGAATAAATTTTTCTGCCCCCCCCCCCCCCCCCCCGCGGCCCTCCACCAAAAATCAAGGAACAAATTTTTCTGGCCCCCCCCCCCCCGGCCCTCCCCAAAAAATCAAGGAACAAAATTTTCTGCCCCCCCCCCCCCCCCCGCCCCCCCCCGGCCCTCCCCAAAAAATCAAGGAGAAAAATTTGGAGGCCGAGGACGAACATATTTTTTTTTTCTTCTATGGTCGGGGTGACAGGTGGCGCGTGAAAAATCCAAACATCCCAATCCACGCAAGATTCGGTAAAATTCCTTCACGCCAAACAGTCCGTTGCGCAAGACCAGCTCGTCTAAGTCGCCGGGTCAGCGGCCAAACGATATTTTCTTCTTCGCTCTTCGTGATTTTTTTCCACTTACACCATCTCCCCCCACCCCTCGGGAAATGGGAGAATTCGGGGGTCTGAGTTTTTTCGGCCCCCCCCCCCCCCCCCCCAACCCCCAACGGCCTTTCCCCGAAAATCGGGGAAACAAATTTTTCTCTCTCTCCCCCCCCTCCTCCCCTCCCTCCCCCCGGCCTTCGTCCAACTTCGGGGGAAAACTTCCTTGGCGGCCGACGAGAATCTTTTGTTCTATCTGAAAAACCCAACGCACGCAAGATTCGGTAAAATTCCTTTCGCGCGAGATAGTTATGCACAGTAGGGCGCTAAATTCGACTTTTTCGCTCCCCCCTGACACCACCACCAACCCCCCTCTCCCCCCCCGGGCCCTCCTCCAAAAATCAATGAATAAATTTTTCTGCCCCCCCCCCCCCCCCGCGGCCCTCCACCAAAAATCAAGGAACAAATTTTTCTGGCCCCCCCCCCCCCGGCCCTCCCCAAAAAATCAAGGAACAAAATTTTCTGCCCCCCCCCCCCCCCGCCCCCCCCCGGCCCTCCCCAAAAAATCAAGGAGAAAAATTTGGAGGCCGAGGACGAACATATTTTTTTTTTCTTCTATGGTCGGGGTGACAGGTGGCGCGTGAAAAATCCAAACATCCCAATCCACGCAAGATTCGGTAAAATTCCTTCACGCCAAACAGTCCGTTGCGCAAGACCAGCTCGTCTAAGTCGCCGGGTCAGCGGCCAAACGATATTTTCTTCTTCGCTCTTCGTGATTTTTTTCCACTTACACCATCTCCCCCCACCCCTCGGGAAATGGGAGAATTCGGGGGTCTGAGTTTTTTCGGCCCCCCCCCCCCCCCCCCCCCAACCCCCAACGGCCTTTCCCCGAAAATCGGGGAAACAAATTTTTCTCTCTCTCCCCCCCCTCCTCCCCTCCCTCCCCCGGCCTTCGTCCAACTTCGGGGGAAAACTTCCTTGGCGGCCGACGAGAATTTTTTGTTCTATCTGAAAAACCCAACGCACGCAAGATTCGGTAAAATTCCTTTCGCGCGAAATAGTTATGCAAGGATAGGGCGCTGAATTCGACAGGTTAGCGACCAAACAATTTCTTGCGCTCGTGGTGCCACGGTTTTTTTTCTCTCTGCTACCATTCTCCTTAGTCAAATGTGGCAATATTAGCAGTACTTTGTTTGTAATAATTACTTCTGTCATATTTAAGCGAACAAGTGGGTGCATCCTGGCTCGCCGCTGACGATTTTATTTTTTGATAACATAACTAAGTCACTTCCAGATAAGATTTTACCTCCGTACCTTGACGTATCGATAGAGCATGTCTTGAAATATTAATATCCAACTTATTTCAGTATTACTACGTTGAGAAATGATGATTTTATTCAGTTTGAAAAACACTGCCACATTTGTGGCAATGACTAGGATTGCTCGCGTTCAACTGGCACCTATTTTTGATATATAACATAACTAAGTCACTTCCCGATAACTTGAGATTTTACCTCCGTACCTCAGTGACGTATCGATATTATTAATAATAGACTTCACTGAGCATGTCTTGAAATATTAATATCAAGCTTATTTCAGTATTATTACGTTCAGAAATGATGATGTTTTATTCAGTTTCAAAAACACTGCCACACTTGTGGCGGGCGGCAATGATCCACAAATCACAAATGTGGCGCTCGCCCGCCGGTAATGTAGCTCAAGAAAATTTTTGAAGAAAGAAGGGCGGGCGGGGAAAAAAATGTAAAAACATGAAAAAATTCCCCTCCCGAGTTTCTTTCCCCAAAAATTTTCTTCAGCTACCTTCCAATTGCAGAAATGTCCTTTGCAAAAAAAAAAAAAAAAAAAAAAAAAAAAAAAAAAAAAATCGCAGGTTTAGGTTTGCGGTGAAGTTCGCGATAAATGCCAAAAACACCGGAATATACGGACGCTTTGTTTTGGCCGCAATTTGTGGCACACACAGAAAATTTTTTTCGGGCGAAGGACTCATTTCGGCAATAAAGTTGTAGCGGTAGCAAACAAAAAATGCACTCTACATGTTTGGGTGAATAGCTCTTTGAAGACTCTGCAATTGTCTTGGAATGGAATCGGTGATGAGGGAGTGAAGCACTTTGCTGCAGCTCTGAAGGTACCTTTAACCAGTCTCCGATCGCCTGTGCCTGCGTCGCCTATTGCGTTGTTCCAGAGAGTCAGGCTAGTCAACGTGCGATTAACCTATACATGTGAAACACACATGCTAAGACATGCTACCCTGTCGTCGTCGCCCATGCAGGCATTCGTCATCTGCTATAGCAAGACTTGCACTCACTGCGTTCCATCCCCTTTCCATCACCCCCCTCCCACAGCCTTTTCCATCCCCCCCCCCCCCCCCCCCCCCCCATCCCCGCCACACCCACCCCTGCCCCCCCTCCCGCCCGTCCGTCCAGCGACTTGCTGCAAAAAAACATAGTTCTGAATTTCTGATTTCTGATTTCTGATTTTTTTTCAAGACATGCTGCTGTAGCACCCTGCCGCTGGCTGCTACAGCTGCGAGCCCTGCTTTCAAACATTTTTTCTCTGGTCCCGCGCTGCTCGTCCTCGCCCACCTGCCTCCCCTCCCGCCCGTCGGTCCAACGACTTGCTGAAAAACAAACCGAGTTCTGGATTTCTGATTTCTGATTTCTGATTTTTTGGCGAGACAAGCTGCTGTAGCACCCTGCCACAGCATGCTATAGCTGCGAGCCGTGCTTCTAATTTTTTCTCTGGTCCCGCGCTGCTCGTCCGCCTTCCCTTGCCCACCTCCCTCCCCTCCCGCCCGTCCGTCCAACGACTTGCTAAAAAACAAACAGAGTTCTGGATTTCTGATTTCTGATTTCTGATTTTTTGGCAAGACAGGCTTCTGTAGCACCCTGCCACAGGATTCTACAGCTGCGAGCCCTGCTTCAAAATTTTATTCTGGTCCCGCGCTGCTCGTCCCTCGCCCACCTGCCTCCCCTCCCGCCCGTCCGTCCAACGACTTGCTGAAAAAACAAACCGAGTTCTGGATTTCTGATTTCTGATTTCTGATTTTTTGGCAAGACAAGCTGCTGTAGCACCCTGCCACAGGATGCTATAGCTGCGAGCCCTGCTTCTAATTTTTTCTCTTGTCCCGCGCTGCTCGTCTGCCTACCCTCGCCCTCCCCTCCCGCCCGTCCGTCCAACGACTTGCTAAAAAACAAACCGAGTTCTGGATTTCTGATTTCTGATTTCTGATTTTTGGCAAGACAAGCTGCTGCTGCATCTTGCCAAAGGGTGCTATAGCTGCGAGCCCTGCTTCTAATTCTTTCTCTGGTCCCGCACTGCTCGTCCGCCTTCCATTGCCCACCTCCCTCCCCTCCCGCCCGTCCGTCCAACGACTTGGTAAAAAAACCGAGTACTGGATTTCTGATTTCTGATTTCTGATTCTTTTTGCATGATAGGCTGCTGTATAGCTGCGAGCACTGCTTCAAAATTTTGTTCTGGTCCCGCGCTGCTCGTCCCTCGCCCACCTCCCTCCCCTCCCGCCCGTGTCCGTCCAACTACTTGCTGAAAAAACAAGCAGAGTTCCGAATTTCTGATTTCTGATTTTTTTGACAAGACAGGGTTTACGCCAAGACCGGCAGAATTTCTTCCCCGCGAGATTTGCACCAAGTTTGTCCGGAATTTGGGACGGGAAAACTGCCGCCAAGACCGGCAAATTTTCTTCCAGCAAAAGTTGCAGGAAATTTGTCAGGAATTTGCGGCAAATGGAAGGTAGTATGGCGACTGTCGCCACCACAGAAAAAAAGAAAAAAAATTTCGCCGCTTTGGGCTCTCTTTTTTGTTACGTGTCGTCTGAGCTAACGGCGGGCGGGGGGGGGAAGAAATTTTCGCTTGAAAAATAAGATTTTCCCTCCCCGCCGGGCGGGGGGGGGGGGGGGGGAATTTTCGCTTGAAAAATAAGATTTTCCCTTCCCGCCGGGCGCGGGGGAGGGGGGGGGGGGGGGATTTGTCTGATGGCGCTGGCCAAAGCATCGACGAAAAAAATTTAATGAGAAAAAAAAATCACTGCCAAGACCTGCAAATTTTCTTTATGCAACGGTTGCGCCTAATTTGCGACGGTTGGAAGGTATTGTGACTGTCGCCACCACAGAAAAAAAATGTTTTTGCCACTTTGGGACACTTTTTTTCAAGGTTTGGTCAGAGCCAACGGCGGGCGGGGGGGAGGGGAAGGGGTGAAGAGAGGAGAGTGAAATGTTGTGAGAAAAAATTTGCCGATGTCGGCGGCGGTTTTTTTTTCTGTGGTGGCGACAGTCGCCATACCTTCCAACCATCGCAAATTCCGGACAAATTTGGCGCAACCGTTGCATGAAGAAAATTTGTCGGTCTTGGCGGCGGTTTTTTTTCATTCAAATTTTTTTCGTCGATGCTTTGGCCAGCGCCATCAGACAAATCCCCCCCCCCCGGGGGGGGGGGAGGAAAAATATGATTTTTTTAAGCAAAAATCCCCCCCCCCCCCCCGCCCGCCGTTGGCTCAGACCAAACGTAAAAAAAAAAGAGTCCACGGGGGGGGGGGGGGGGGGGAAGGAGGAAAAAATCTTATTTTTTAAGCAAAAATCCCCCCCCCCCCCCCGCCCGCGGTTGGCTCAGACCAAACGTTTAAAAAAAAAGAGAGTCCAAAGCGGCGAAATTTTTTTTCTTTTTTTCTGTGGTGGCGACAGTCGCCATACTACCTTCCATTTGCCGCAAATTCCTGACGAATTTCCTGCAACTTTTGCTGGAAGAAATTCGCCGGTCTTGGCGGCAGTTTTTTCCGTCCCAAATTCCGGACAAACTTGGTGCAAATCTCGCGGGGAAGAAATTCTGCCGGTCTTGGCGTAAACCCTGTCTTGTCAAAAAAATCAGAAATCAGAAATTCGGAACTCTGCTTGTTTTTTCAGCAAGTAGTTGGACGGACACGGGCGGGAGGGGAGGGAGGTGGGCGAGGGACGAGCAGCGCGGGACCAGAACAAAATTTTGAAGCAGTGCTCGCAGCTATACAGCAGCCTATCATGCAAAAAGAATCAGAAATCAGAAATCAGAAATCCAGTACTCGGTTTTTTTACCAAGTCGTTGGACGGACGGGCGGGAGGGGAATGAGGTGGGCAAGGGAAGGCGGACGAGCAGCGCGGGACCAGAGAAAGAATTAGAAGCAGGGCTCGCAGCTATAGCACCCTTTGGCAAGGTGCAGCAGCAGCTTGTCTTGCCAAAAAATCAGAATCAGAAATCAGAAATCCAGAACTCGGTTTGTTTTTTAGCAAGTCGTTGGACGGACGGGCGGGAGGGGAGGGCGAGGGTAGGCAGACGAGCAGCGCGGGACAAGAGAAAAAATTAGAAGCAGGGCTCGCAGCTATAGCATCCTGTGGCAGGGTGCTACAGCAGCTTGTCTTGCCAAAAAATCAGAAATCAGAAATCAGAAATCAGACATCCAGAACTCGGATTGTTTTTTCAGCAAGTCGTTGGACGGACGGGCGGGAGGGGAGGCAGGTGGGCGAGGGACGAGCAGCGCGGGACCAGAATAAAATTTTGAAGCAGTGCTCGCAGCTGTAGAATCCTGTGGCAGGGTGCTACAGAAGCCTGTCTTGCCAAAAAATCAGAAATCAGAAATCAGAAATCCAGAACTCGGTTTGTTTTTTAGCAAGTCGTTGGACGGACGGGCGGGAGGGGAGGGCGAGGGTAGGCAGACGAGCAGCGCGGGACAAGAGAAAAAATTAGAAGCAGGGCTCGCAGCTATAGCATCCTGTGGCAGGGTGCTACAGCAGCTTGTCTTGCCAAAAAATCAGAAATCAGAAATCAGAAATCCAGAACTCGGTTTGTTTTTTCAGCAAGTCGTTGGACGGACGGGCGAGAGGGGAGGCAGGTGGGCGAGGGACGAGCAGCGCGGGACCAGAATAAAATTTTGAAGCAGGGCTCGCAGCTGTAGAATCCTGTGGCAGGGTGCTACAGAAGCCTGTCTTGCCAAAAAATCAGAAATCAGAAATCAGAAATCCAGAACTCTGTTTGTTTTTTAGCAAGTCGTTGGACGGACGGGCGGGAGGGGAGGGAGGTGGGCGAGGGTAGGCGGAAGAGCAGCGCGGGACCAGAGAAAAAATTAGAAGCACGGCTCGCAGCTATAGCATGCTGTGGCAGGGTGCTACAGCAGCTTGTCTCGCCAAAAAATCAGAAATCAGAAATCAGAAATCCAGAACTCGGTTTGTTTTTCAGCAAGTCGTTGGACCGACGGGCGGGAGGGGAGGCAGGTGGGCGAGGACGAGAAGCGCGGGACCAGAGAAAAAATGTTTGAAAGCAGGGCTCGCAGCTGTAGCAGCCAGTGGCAGGGTGCTACAGCAGCATGTCTTGAAAAAAAATTAGGAAATCAGAAATCAGAAATTCAGAACTAGGTTTTTTTGCAGCAAGTCGCTGGACGGACGGGCGGGAGGGGGGCAGGGGTGGGTGGGGCGGGGATGGGGGGGGGGGGGGGGGGGGATGGAAAGGCTGTGGGAGGGGGGTGATGGAAAGGGGATGGAACGCAGTGAGTGCAAGTCTTGCTATAACAGATGACGAATGCCTGCATGGGCGACGACGACAGGGTAGCATCGGTGCTACAGTGCAGTTGCAGAGGGATGCTACAGCCGGCGAGCTGACTCCCTGCCCGTCTCGTCCGTCACCCCGCGCGGTAGCATGTCTTAGCATGTGTGTTTCACATGTATAGGTTAATCGCACGTTGACTAGCCTGACTCTCTGGAACAACGCAATAGGCGACGCAGGCACAGGCGATCGGAGACTGGTTAAAGGTACCTTCAGAGCTGCAGCAAAGTGCTTCACTCCCTCATCACCGATTCCATTCCAAGACAATTGCAGAGTCTTCAAAGAGCTATTCACCCAAACATGTAGAGTGCATTTTTTGTTTGCTACCGCTACAACTTTATTGCCGAAATGAGTCCTTCGCCCGAAAAAAATTTTCTGTGTGTGCCACAAATTGCGGCCAAAACAAAGCGTCCGTATATTCCGGTGTTTTTGGCATTTGTCGCGAACTTCACCGCAAACCTAAACCTGCGATTTTTTTTTTTTTTTTTTTTTTTTTTTTTTTTTTTTTGCAAAGGACATTTCTGCAATTGGAAGGTTGCTCAAGAAAATTTTTGGGGAAAGAAACTCGGGAGGGGTATTTTTTCATGTTTTTACATTTTTTTCCCCGCCCGACCTTCTTTCCCCAGAAATTTTCTTGAACTACAACTTTATTGCCTAAAATGTCCTTCGCCCGAAAAAAATTTTCTTTGTGTGCCGCGAATTTCGGCAAATATCAGTTACCCGTAAATTACGGCACCGGTGCATATGTGGCAAAAATTCACCGGAAATCAGAAAACTACGAAAAAAAAATTGCAAAGGACATTTCGGCAATTGGAAGGTAGCTCAAGAAAAATTTTGGGGAAAGAAACTCGGGAGGGGAATTTTTTCATGTTTTGACATTTTTTCCCCGCCCGACCTTCTTTCCCCAGAAATTTTCTTGAGCTACAACTTTATTGCCGAAATGTCCTTCGCCCGAAAAAAAATTCTGTGTGTGCCACAAATTGCGGCCAAAACAAAGCGTCCGTATATTCCGGTGTTTTTGGCATTTGTCGCGAACTTCACCGCAAACCTAAACCTGCGATTTTTTTTTTTTTTTTTTTTTTTTTTTGCAAAGGACATTTCGGCAATTGGAAGGTAGCTGAAGAAAATTTTTGGGGAAAGAAACTCGGGAGGGGTATTTTTTCATGTTTTTACATTTTTTCCCCCGCCCGACCTTCTTTCCCCAGAAATTTTCTTGAACTACAACTGTATTGCCTAAATGTCCTTCGCCCGAAAAAAATTTTCTGTGTGCCGCGAATTTCGGCAAATATCAGTCACCCGTAAATTACGGCACCGGTGCATATGTCGCAAAATTCACCGGAAAACAGAAAATTACGAAAAAAAATTTGCAAAGGACATTTCGGCAATTGGAAGGTAGCTCAAGAAAATTTTTCGGGAAAGAAACTCGGGAGGGGAATTTTTTCATGTTTTTACATTTTTTTCCCCGCCCGCCCTTCTTTCTTCAAAAATTTTCTTGAGCTACAACATTACTGCCTAAATGCGCGAAAAAAAATTTTCTGTGTGTGTCGCAAATTGCGGCAAAAAACAAAGCGTCCGTAAATTCCAGTGTTTTTGGCATTTGTCGCGAGATTCACCGCAAACCCGCAGCAAGTGAAAATTTTTTTTGGCGAAGGACATTTCGGCGGTAGCATATCTAACAAGTTTTTTTTTGGCGTCCAGATGAACAATTCGCTTCGAGAGCTCGAAAAGCAAGAGAACAATATTGGAGCTGAAGGTGCGAGGGCCTTTGGCGAAGCTCTGAAGGTACCTTGATAGCATCTGCTATTGACTGCGCACCTTGTGGTCCGGTGCCGTTTCTGCCGAAATCGAGAGCGGTGAGGGTTAAGTTCACCTAAGCAACCCACAAGCTTGTCTTCGCGCGGCGGTAGCAAGTCTAATAGGAACATATGTGGATATAGGTGAACAAGACGCTACAAGGGCTTGGTTTAGGAAATAACAACATCGGGTATGATGGCGCAAAAGCCATCGGGAAGGCGTTAGAGGTACCTTAAGCATGTTTGCGATTGCCTCTGCGCCTGCTGGTCCTATTTTGTTACTTCCATGCGTAGCTCGATTACAGTTTTGTTTTCCTGTGCAATATGTACTTTTATGAGTGTGCTACCGCGGCGGCTAGCATGGAAGTAGCATCTCACCCTTCATATATATTATGGATGTGAGCAGGTGAATACAACTCTTACGAGCCTAAGCGTTGCAGCAGGCCCTTTTGCGAGCGATAAAGACAAGATCGGAGTGGAAGGAGCCAAGGCGTTTGCTGATGCTCTCAAGGTCTTACCTGGATGGCTTCTGCAATATGTTTAGCACCTTGCGGACCGATGTTGTTGAGTGAAATATCAAGATTTGAGAGCTTGCTGTTCTTGTTCTCCTGCATTACACACAACCACATTTTTGGATGCTAACATATGTATACGTTATACGCATTCATGCATGCTCAGGCATAATTCAAAGGAAATATACATACCTACACGCGTGTACACAATACACACACATCATTGCATCACTTTAAAGCTAATGCTACCCGCGCCGCGCGGGTAGCAATTCGAATAGGAACATATGTGGATATAGGTGAACAAGACGCTACAAGCGCTTGGTTTAAGAAGTAACAACATCGGGGATGATGGCGCAAAAGCCATCGGGAAAGCGTTAGAGGTACCTTAAGCATGTTTGCGATTGCTTCTGCGCCTGCTGGTCCTATTGTGTTTGCTCCCATGCGTAGCTCGATTACAGTTTTGTTTTCCTATGCAATATGTACTTTTATGAGTGTGCTACCGCACCCCCCCTCTCCCCCGAGCTTCACCGTAAATCAGGGGCAAAAAATTTGGCGGCCGAGGACGATTTTGTTGTTGTTGTTGTTGTTGTTTTTGCTTGGTCGAGCGGCGCAAAAGAGCATGGCGGGTCAGTGGATGGGAGCTGCATACATATAGATCGCGAGGGGAGTCTCCTCCCGCCTGTCCGTCCAACGACTTGCTTAAAAAAAAAAAGAGTTCTGAATGTCTGATTTCTGATTTCTGATTTTTTTTTGTCCTGCTAGTGTTTTCATGTGTTTGTGTTCTCACCCCCCCCCCCCCCCGGGGGGAGGGGGGGGAGGGACGAGCAGCGCGGGACGAAAACAAACATTTCTTTTAGAAGCAGGGCTCGCAGCTGTTGCATCCTGTGGCAGGGTGCTACAGAAGCCTATCATGCAAAAAAAAAAAATCAGAAATCAGAAATTCAGAACTCTGTTTGTTTTTTAGCAAGTCGTTGGACGGACGGGCGGGAGGGGAGGGAGGTGGGCGAGGGACGAGCAGCGCAGGACCAGAAAAAAATTTTAAAGTAGGGCTCGCAGCTGTAGCATCCTGTGGCAGGGTGCTACAGCAGCCTATCATGCAAAAAGAATCAGAAATCAGACATCAGAAATCCAGAACTCAGTTTGTTTTTCAGCAAGTCGTTGGACGGACGGGCGGGAGGGGAGGGATGTGGGCGAGGGAAGGCGGACGAGCAGCGCGGGACCAGAGAAAAAATTAGAAGCAGGGCTCGCAGCTGTAGCACCCTGTGGGCCAGAGGGTGCTACAGCAGTATGTCTTGAAAAGAAATCAGAAATCAGAAATCAGAAATTCACAGAACTAGGTTTTTTTTTTCAGCAAGTCGCTGGACTGACGGGCGGGAGGGGGGGCAGGGGTGGGTGGGGCGGGGGGGGGGGGGGGGAATGGAAGGGCTGTGGGCGGGAGGTAATGGGAAGGAGATGGCACGCAGTGAGTGCAAGTCTTGCTATAGCAGATGACGAATGCCTGCATGGGCGACGACGACAGGGTAGCATCGGTGCTACAGGGCAGTTGCAGGGGGGTGCTACAGCCGGCGAGCTGACTCCCTGCCCGTCTCGTCCGTCACCCCCCGCCTCTACCCTCGCGATCTATATGTATGCAGCCCCCATCCACTGCCCCGCCAGGCTCTTTTGCGCCGCTCGACCAAGCAAAAAAAAAAAAAAAAAAAAAAAAAAAAAAAAAAAAAAAAAAAAAAAAAAAAAAAAAAAAAAAAAAAAAAAAAAACGTTTAAAAAAGTTAAAAAAATGAATGCCTGATTTCTTATTTCTGGGTTTTACAAGGGAGGTGGCTGTAGCCGGTGAGCCGACTCGCTGCCCGTCTTGTCCGCTCCCCCGTACGTGGTCTCGCAAGAGGGTTAGGATAGTGTGCAAACGCGGGGGGTGTGGAGCGCTACCACCTTCAATTTGTTAGCAGTAGCAGAGCATTCCAAAATCAATCGACAAGTCTTTTTTTTTTTTTAACAATAACCCCACTGGATATGGTTGTTTTAGGTCCTGGGCGGGGCGCCAGAGGGAGGGCACGAGCTCTGACGGAGAGCTGTATCACTGTAGCATAAGCAGAAGCCAAGGCAAGCAAATCCACTGCCGGCTGCTTTGATTGCACGCTTTGGGCTCCTTGGCGCTACAGGCCACCCGGCGCTTGCGTCTTATCGTGTGGTGGCACAAGGAGGTAAGGAGCAGCCAGCTGTACGTGCGTGTCCGGCTAGGACAGCAGCGGAGCGCAGCTCGACAAAACGAGCGTGGCTGGCGACTCTGGCTGTCCATCAGGCGCTCCCGCGCACCGACTGTGGATTTCCCTACGATCCAAAAATTGTTTAACTATTGAACCAGAAGACGAATCGCGAGTCCGTCGGGATGTTGGGGTTTGGAAAAACCAACTGAGCAGCTCTTGCCGGCCGCGCGCCTCGCGAGAGGTGATCGGACACGCCCGAGGGGTCGCGCGGTAGCTGGTTGTGCGCTGCCTTCGTGATCGGCAGGCGTCTTTTTTACTTTGCCCTATTTCTCTTCCCTATCGTGCTTGCGTTTCTTCTTAGCCTTATTTCGCGTCGCAGCGCCTCGTGCGGCGCCGCTTGGGTTAAACTTTCCGCATCGCGCTTGCGTTTCTTCTTGGCTTTCTTTTCGCGTCGCACCTCCTCCTGCGGCGCCGCTTGGGATAAACTGTCCTCTTTCTTATCGCGCTTTCGTTTCTTCTTGGCCTTCTTGTTGCGTCGCGCCTCCTCGTGCGGCGCCGCTTGGGTTGAACTCTTCTCTTCGGAACCCCCACCTGGCTTCTCGACTGCGTTATCCCGCTCTGGATAGAACACATCCGTTGTGTAGGGAAACAACAAGCCCTTAGCACCTTTCCCACCTTTCCCACTGGAAGCGTATATATTGTGGGCAAGCTTCTTCGTCAGGTCCAGCTGCGGAAAGCTTTCCTGCAAGCGAGCCCAAAATCGCTCTTCGGCTCGCTCGCTTAGTTTCCCTTGGCCGAGATCCAGAAATCTTTCGAAGCTTGCCACGAGATCCCCGGGCCGTATGGCAAACCGTCCCTTGTTCTTTCCTTGCTTGACGCGAAAAACGTGAGGGAGCGCTGTCTCAAGTGGTTTATCCAAACCTGGTAGTTTCTCTTGCGTTGCAACATCTCTGCGGAACGCCGACAACCACTGCTCGTATCCATCTGCCGACGCTTCCGGGCCGGCGGCCCGCCCAGTGCCACGTCCTCCAACATGCAAGCGTGCAAGTACTATGCGAGCTCTTCCGACGAAGGCACGTCGGTCAAAGATTCTGATGATGATGCGGGCGCGGCAAGCCGAGCAACCGTAACTGCCAGGCCTTTCTGCCGCAACTGGTCCGAGGTCCACAACGACTCACCGTTGGCCTCGGGCAGCACCAACACTTGCCTCCAAGGGCTTAGGTTGATAGGCCTCGTCCTGCCGCCGCCTTCGTTGCCAGGTACCTTGCAGTCGGAACGGAGTACCTTGAGCAGCTCCTTGCGCTGGCCTTCATGCGCCTGCCTAGAGCAACCATCCACCACCACCAGCAGGCTCTGCTGCAGCTCCGCGTTCTTCTTGCGCGCCGAGTCGTGATCTTTCGCATGGCGAAAGACCACCACGTGCTCGTCACCTAAAATTCGGCAGAAGGACCGCAGAATCTGCTTCAGCAGCAAGGGCACCTGGCCCACAAGGTAAACCCACGACTGCGCGGGGCGCTTCTGCACAGGGCGATCCTGTACGGGGCGCCAGGCCCGCACCTGCTGCGCAAGCCAACGCACAAAGAAATCTCCGTCGGCCGGCTCGAAGCAGCCTCGGATCAAGGCGCCGCAGTCTGGCACCTGCCGCACAGTCGACGATGCGTCGCCCCGGCCGGCCGTTTGATCGAGGGCCGATCCCCGCGGTAGGAGCAAACGTTGAAATTGCTCCTCGTCCATTGCTTCTGTACAGTCTTGTTCCCACACTTTGCACAAATTCTGTTTTTTGTTGTAGCGCGTGCGCGGTACTAGCTTTTTATATTTTTTACGCAGTCGCTGCAGCTCAATCACTTGCGTGTGCTCGACTAGCACGTCTTCGCTTGGCAGGACTGCCCGCATAGCGGTAACACGCACCGCCGCGTGAGTATCCGTTCGCCCCCACCAACGCCCCAGCACGTCGCTCAGATCTCGCCAAAAATAGGTGGTTGGTTCTGCTTCGAAACGAAAAAACGACCGGAAATCTTTCGCGTAATCCTCTGGCTGGAGCAACCGTTCTTGCTTTAGACGGCCAGCAAATTGTTGCATTTCGACGCTGAGCTGCATAGCATAAGTGCTGACGGGGCGGCTCAGCCACGCAGCTCTCCAGGTTAGTTTCGATAAAAGCGACGTCTGCGGGGCCTTGCGGCTGCGGGCCAAGAAGGACTCTCGGTATCCGAGCAGCACATCATCTTCGTCCCAAACGAGACCAGCCAGTTTCTTCAGGTACCAACAGGGCTTTCGGGCCCTGAAATGTTCGCCGTAGTTGATAGCCGCATTTACTTCCTCGAAGTATGCAATCAGGCTCCACAGCAAGAAGATAATACTCATGCGTGGGGGTCGTCCCGCTCGCACGAGCGAATTCGAAAGCAGCGATCCAATACAGGGAGGCAAGCTCCGCGTTACAAATGGGCACGCCGCGGCCGGACTCAACACAGCGACCAAGGAGGTAAAGCGCCTCTGGTTGCCAACACGCTGGCTTGTGGCGCAGCAGCTCCACTGCCAGGAGGTCGTTGTCGTTGGTTTTCGTCTGGAACAGTTGCTTAGCCTCTGCCAGCTCGGCCGCTCCAGGCAGAGGGCTGAAGCTGGTGGTGCCGTAGGAAGCGCTGGAAAAAACCTTAGGTCTGCAAGACAGAGTTTTCCACAAACGTTTTTCCTCATTTTGCATGAAGTTCACCCTAGCTGACTCACTGTCCGCATTCTCGAAATCATCTTGGTTTCCGAAGGACAGCAGGACATCGTCGTCGCGCTCGTGCAAGGCCAGCGGGCTCCTGTCGCTCGGTTCCTGGTCTGGTTCCCAGCAAGGCTTCCCTGATAACTGTGCAAGCTTGGCAGGCTGTGGCCGCCACGCCTGCGAGCTTTTTTCGTCTTGCGTTTGCGCGTGCTGTCCGCCGGACAGCAGGCGCTCGTCGCGCAAGGCCCGCGTACTCCCGACGCCCGGCGGTTCCCAGCAAGGCTTCGATAATAAAGCTGCAAGCTTGGCACGCACGGCAAGCTCTGCAGGCTGCGGCCGCCACGCCTGCGAGCTTTTCTCGTCTTGCGTTTGCTCGTGCTGTCCGCCGGACAGCAGGCGCTCGTCGCGCAAGGCCCGCGGGCTGCAGTCGCCCGGCTTTTGGTCTGAGTCTGGTTCCCAGCAAGTCTTCAATAGCACGGGATTCACTGGCGCGTGCCTGGCCCGCCCGCAGGCATCTTGTGGCAAGGACTGCGCGGGGCGGTCGCGCAAGGCCGGCGAGTTTTCCCACTCTGGCTCGGGCTGCTGGCAAGGCCGAACAGGCTCGGCAGCCAAGTCCTACGGCCCCCTGGGCTGCGCCTGTCCCTGCTGCCGGAGTGCAGGCACGGGGTGCTGCGGCAAGGCCCGTGAGCCTCCGTCGCCGGGTTCCATATCATGCACTGCCTCCTGCTTATCCGGGCCTGCGTGCTGACCGTTGCGCTCGCGCTGACTCCGGGACATGCTTCCCTCGTGTTCCCGATTCACACCGGCTTCACTGTTGCGACAAAACGTCTCGCAGCAAAGCTTAGACATCAAAGATTCCTTGGGGGCATTGCGACTGCGGGCCAAGAAATCTTCTTTGTCTTGGGGCAGCACATCATCAGACCACACTAAACGAGCCAGTGCAGCAAAATAAATCAACGAGTTCTGACAGGGAGTTGCGCAGGAGATTTCCGTGACAATGTTCAAGCCAGGTCTATCGCGGTATTGCGCAAGTTTCCACAAAATGCCAAGATAATAAAAAGGCTTCGGTGTGATAGGGTCACAAGAGTTGATAGCGCAGACCCAGTATAAAAAGGCAAAATCCGTGTCGCTGGTTGGCAGACCGCGACCTGATTCTAGGCAGTTCCCGAGATGATAGAGTGCTTCTGCGCACCACACCACGGGCTCCGTCCGCAGAATTGTGACTGCCCTATTGTATTTGCGCTTCTGGAGCGCCTGTGTGGCGTCTGCAAGCCGCTCGGTTGCTTTGGGTGGCAACGCTGCTGGCCTGGAATTCAGAACCTGCCGCAACAGTTTTGCTTCCGATTGCAGTATCACACTCTTGGGAGGAAGAATCCCCAAACGCTCCGCCATGGCCTTGAACCTGATCCCGCGTACGTAACACAGCAGTTTATGCCTGTTGCCCATGGCAGAGCGTAAAGGGTCGTAATCTTCCGCGTCGTTCTGGCTTTCGTCGTCGCTCTCACACAAGGCTCCATATGCTAATTTTCTACGATCTCGCATCATCTCGTGTGTAGATTGATTCTGGAAGGTACCTATGTTTACAATAACAGGAGTTTGTTTCGGGGTACTCGACTGGGTTGGACGCAGACTGTCTTGGCTCGGCAGGCCGGGGGGCGGGGAGGGTATGAGCATGTCACGAGCCACAGTTTAGAAGGGGGGGGGGGGGGAGAATAGGAGTGGTGTGTAGGCATGGGTGTGTTTGTACGATTGGTGGGATGCGTGCATGGATGTTTGTGCAGGGGTGCGTGAGCAGGCCCATCCACTTTCCCCCTGGCCATGCGCAACTGTCCTCTAGGCTTCCAATGTATATGTAAAATTGGGACGGACAGGCAGATCTTTGCCCAACATGCTGCTGCAGCACCCTGCCACAGGATACTACAGCTGCGAGCCCTGCCTCAAAAATTTTTTTCTGTGCTGCTCGCTCGCCTTCCCTCCCCCCTTTTACCCCCCCCCCCCCTCCCCCCACACGCCCGTCTGTCCGGTGTTGCAACAAAACCTAGTTCCGAATTTCTGATTTCTGATTTCTGATTTTTTTTGCCGAACATGCTGCTGCAGCACCCTGCCACAGGGTGCTACAGCTGCGAGCCCTGCCTCAACATTTTTTTCTGTGCTGCTCGCTCGCCTTCCCTCGCCTCCTCCCCCCCCCCCCCCCGCCCGAATTCGTCCCCGCCCGTCTGTCAGGTGTTGCAAAACCTAGTTCTGAATTTCTGATTTCTGAAGTCTGATTTTTTTGTTGCCCCAAACATGCTGCTGCAGCACCCTGCCACAGGGTGCTACAGCTGCGAGCTCTACCTCCAAGCAAAAAAAAAACAAACACACAATTCTTCTGCTCGTCCGCCCTCCCTCGCCTCCCTCCCCCCCCCCCCCCCCCCCCCGCCTGCCCGTGGTGCAGCCATGCAAAAAACTCGATTTTATTTTCTGATGTCTGATTTCTGATTTTTTCCCCCCCAACATGCTGCTGCAGCACCCTGCCACAGGATGCTACAGCTGCAAACCCTGCCTCCAAAATTTTCCTTCTGTGCTGCTCGTCCGCCCCTCGCCCCCCACCCTCACTCTCCCCGCCTGCCCGTCTGGTGCAGCCATGCAAAAAACCCGATTTCGAACTTCTGATTTCTGATTTCTGATTTTTTCCCTCAACATGTTGCTGCAGCACCCTGCCACAGGATGCTACAGCTGCAAGCCCTGCCTCCATAATTTTTCTTCTGTGCTGCTCGTCCGCCCCCCCCCCCCCCCTCACTCTCCCCGCCTGCCCGTCAGTCCGGTGTAGCAACAAAACCTAGTTCCAAATTTCTGATGTCTGATTTCTGATTTTCTTTGCCCAATATGCTGCTGCAGCACCTTGCCACAGGGTGCTACAGCTGCGAGCTCCAATTCTCCCTCCCCGCCCGTCCGTCCGGTGGGGGGGGGGGGGGGCGAACGAGCAGCACAGAAAAAAAATTTGAGGCAGGGCTCGCAGCTGTAGCATCCTGTGGCAGGGTGCTGCAGCAGCATGTTCGGGAAAAAAATCAGAAATCAGAAATGAGAAATTCGAAATCGGATTTTTTGCATGGCTGCCCACATTCTCCCTCCCCGCCCTTCCGTCCGGTGCAGCCATGCAAAAAACCCGATTTCGAATTTCTGATTTCTGATTTCTGATTTTCTTTGCCCAACATGCTGCTGCAGCACCCTGCCACAGGATGCTACAGCTGCGAGCCCTGCCTCAAAATTTTTTCTGTGCTGCTCGCTCGCCTTCCCTCGCCTCCCCACCCAATTCGTCCCCCTCCCCCCTTCCCCCCCTTCCTCCCCGCCCGTCCGTCCGTTGCAGCCGCGCAAGAAAACGAGTTCCGAATTTCTGATTTCTAGTTTCTGATTTTTTTTGCCCCAAACATGCTGCTGCAGCACCCTGCCACAGGGTGCTACAGCTGCGAGCCCTACCTCCACAAAGAAAAAAAAAATCTGCTGCTTTTCCACCCTCCCTCTCCCCTCCCCACTTCCCCCCCTCCCTCCCCGCCTGTCCGTCCGTTGCAGCCGCGCAAGAAAACGATTTCCGAATTTCTGATTTCTGATTTCTGATTTTTTTTGCCCCAAACATGCTGCTGCAGCACCCTGCCACAGCACGGTGCTACAGCTACGAGCCCTACCTCCACAAAGAAAAAAAAATTCTGCTGCTTTTCGGCCCTCCCTCTCCCCTCCCCCCTTGCTGCGGGTTTGCGGTGAATCTCGCGACAAATGCCAAAAACACTGGAATTTACGGACGCTTTGTTTTTTGCCGCAATTTGCGGCACATACGGAAAATTCTTTTTCTGGCGAAGGACATTTAGGCAGTGATTGTAGCTCAAGAAAATTTCTGGAGAAACAATGTCGGGCGGGAGAAAAAATGCAGATGACGAATGCCTGCATGGGCGACGACGACAGGGTAGCATCGGTGCTACAGGGCAGTTGCAGGGGGGTGCTACAGCCGGCGAGCTGACTCACTGCCTGTCTCGTCCGTCACCCCCCGCCTCTCCCCTCGCGATCTATATGTATGCAGCCCCCATCCACTGCCCCGCCAGCCTCTTTTGCGCCGCTCGACCAAGCAAATAAAAAAAACGTTTAAAAAAGTTTAAAAAACGACTGCTTGATTTCTTATTTTCTGGGTTTTACAAGGGAGGGTGGCTTTAGCCGGTGAGCTGACTCGCTGCCCGTCTTGTCCGTTCCCCCGTACGTGGTCTCGCAAGAGGTTTAGGATAGTATGCAAACGCGGGGGGTGTGGAGCGCTACCACCTTCAATTTGTTAGCAGTAGCAGAGCATTCCAAAATCAATCGACAATTCTTTTTTTTTTAACAGTAACACCACTGGATATGGTTGTTTTAGGTCCTGGGCGGGGCGCCAGAGGGAGGGCACGAGCTCTGACGGAGAGCTGCATCACTAGCATAAGCAGAAGCCAAGGCAAGCAAATCCACTGCCGGCTGCTTTGATTGCACGCTTTGGACTCCTTGGCGCTACAGGCCGCCCAGCGCTTGCGTCTTATCGTGTGGTGGCACAAGGAGGTAAGGAGCAGCCAGCTGTACGTGCGTGTCCGGCTAGGATAGCAGCGGAGCGCAGCTCGACGAAACTAGCGTGGCTGGCGATTCTAGCTGTCGATCAGGCGCTCCCGCGCACCGACTGTGGATTTCCCTACGACACAAACATTGTTTAATTATTGAAACCAGAAGACGAATCGCGAGTCCGTCGGGATGTTGGGGTTTGGAAAAACCAACTGAGCAGCTGTTGCCGGCCGCGCAAACGCGCGGTAGCTGGTTGTGCGCTGCCTTTGTGAACGTCCTGCCGTTTGCGTCTTTTTTACTTTGCACTATTTCTCTTCCCTATAATGCCTGCGTTTCTTCTTGGCTTTCTTTTTGCGCCGCATCTCCTCATGCGGCGCTGCTTGGGCTAAACTGTCCTCTTCCTTATCAAGTTTTCGTTTCTTCTTGGTCTTCTTGTTGCGTCGCGCCTCCTCGTGCGGCGCAGCTTTGCTTAAACTGTCCTTTTCCTGATCTCGCTTTCCTTTCTTCTTGGCCTTCTTGTTGCGCCTCGTCTCCTCGTGCGGCGCAGCTTGGCTTAAACTGTCCTCTTCCTGATCTCGCTTTCGTTTCTTCTTCGCCTTCTTGTTGCGCCTCGTCTCCTCGTGCGGCGCAGCTTGGCTTAAACTGTCCTCTTCCTGATCTCGCTTTCGTTTCTTCTTCGCCTTCTTGTTGCGCCGCGTCTCCTTGCTATCCTCCGAGGGAGACAACAAGCCCTTAGGAACAACAAGCCCTTAGCGTGCCCACTGGAAGTGTACATATTGTGGTTAAACTTCTTCGTCAGGTCCAGCCCAGGAAAGCTTGCCTGCAAACGATCCCAAAATAGCTTTTCGGCTCGCTCGCTTAACTCCCCCTTCTCGAAACCCAGAAAGCTTTCGAAGCTTTCCACGAGATGCTGGGGCTGTACTGCAAACCGTCCCCCGTTCGTGCCTTGCCCCACGCAAAAAACAGTCTCTGTTTGTTTATCCAAACCCGGTAGTTTAAATTGATTAACGTCTCTGCGGAACGCCGACTCCCACCGTTCGAATCCGTCTTCCGACGCCTGGCTGCTTGTTATGAACGGCACTGAGTGGGCAGGCGACTCGCTGAGTGCCAAGTGCTCCAGTGCGCAAGCGTGCAGGTACTGTGCGAGCTCTTCCGACGAAGGCACGTCGGGCAAAGATTTTATCGATGCGGGCTCTGCAAGCTGCAAGAGCGTGCCTGCCAGGCCTTCCTGGCGCAACTGCTCCGCGGTCCACAGTGGCTCACCGTTAGCATCGGGCAGTACCAATACTTAGCTCCAATTGCTTATCTTTATTTTTTTTTGCCAGGTACCTCGCGGTCGGAACGTAGTACCTTGAACAGCTTTTTGTGATGGGAGGCATCATGCGCCTGCCTCGAACAACCATCCAGCACAACCAGCAGGCTCTGCTGCAGCTCCGCGTTCTTGCGCGCCCAGTCGTGGTCCTTCGCACCATCGCGAAAGACCGCCACGTGCTCGTCACCCAAAATCTGGCAGTAGGAACGCAGGATCTGCTTCAGCAGCAAGGGCACCTAGCCCGCAAGGCAAAGCCACGACTGTACGGGGCGCTCTTGCATGGGGCGGCAGGCCCGCAACTGCTGCACGAGCCAAAGCACAAAGAAATCTCCGTCGGGCGCTTTGAAGCAGTCTCGAATCAAGGCGCCCCAGTCTGGCACTTGCCGCACACACGACGGGTCGCTGCCTGCCGTTTGATCGAGGGCCAATCCCCGCGGTAGGAGCAAACGTTGAAAATCCTTCTCGTGCATTGCTTTCGCACAGTCTTCTTCCCATACACTGAACAGGTTCTGTTTTTTCCTGTGGCGCGACGCCCATTTGCGCGGCACTAGCTCTTGATCCGCATTGCACTGTTTGTACTCTTTCCTCAGTCGCTGGAGCTTAATCGCTTGTGTGTGCTCGACTAGCACGTCTTCGCCGAGCAGGACTTCTCGCATAGCGGTAACCCGCACCGCCGCGTGAGTATCCGTTCGCCCCAGCCACCAGCGCCCCAGCACATCGCATAGGTCGCGTACAAATTCGGTAGTTGGTTCCGGATTGATGAGAAAAATCCACTGGAAATCTTTAAGGCAGTCCTTCTTTAGCTGAAGCAACGGTTGTTGCTTTAGACTGGCAGCAAAGCGTTGCATTTCGACGCTGAGCTGCATAGCACGAGTGCTGACGGAAAGGCTCAGCCACGCATCCCAGGTGAGTTTCGACAGAAGGGACGTCTGCGGGGCCTCGCGGCTGCGGTGCAAGAAAAGCTCCTGGTGTTCGGGCGTGTCCTTCCACACGAGACGAGCCAGTTCCTTCAGGTACCACCAGGGATTTTCCACCTTGAAATTTTGCCGTAGTTTATTGGCGCGGCCCATTTCCCAAAGTAATTCGGATTAAGCTTCTCGAAGTATTCCGCGAGCTTCCAAAGAATGTCAAGATAATAAAAAGGCTTCACGTTTGTCCCGCTTGCATCAGTGGCTTCAAGGGCACATATCCAATACAGGGAGGCGAGCTCCGCGTTACGACGAGGAACACCGCGACCGGACTCGACACAGCAACCAAGGAGGTAAAGCGCCTCTGGGTGCCAAAACGCAGGCTCGCGGCGCAGCTTGTCCACGACCAGGACGTCGTTGTCGTTGGTTTTCGTCTGGAAAAGTCGCTTAGCCTCTGCCAGCTCGGCCGCTCCGGGCATAGAGCTGGAGCTGCTTGAGCTGGCGCTGTGAGACGCGGTTGGTCTGGAACGTACAATCTGCCACAAAAGCTTTTCTACTCGTTTTATGAAGCTCGCCCAAGCGGGAGCACTCTCCATGGCATCTGGGTTTGTGGAGATAGGCAGGATGACGTCGTCGCGCTCGGGCGAGGACGGTGCAGGGCCCTGCTCGTGTGCGGTCTCCTACTGCTGGTCCGGGCCTGTGCGCTGGTCGTTGCGCTCGCGCTGAACTCGTGGGATGGTTCCACCAGCTTCCGGGTTCACGGTGCGACGGCTTGCTTTGCTGCAAAGCCTCCATAACAGAGACGTCTCGGGGGCGTTGCGGCTGCGGGCCAAAAAAGCCTCTTTGTCCTGGGCCGGCACTCTCTCCAGGAGTTGAGCCAGCTCTTGAAAGTAATAAAACGGGTCCTGGCTGGGCGATTCCCAGCCGATGTCCACGTCAATAGTCCAGCCGTGCTGCTCGCAGTATTTCGTTAACTTCCACAAAAGGTCTAGCTGATGCAGTGGCTCCAGCATAATTGGACGATATTTCTCGATGGCACAGGCCCAGTATATAAAGGCCGCATGTATTTTCCCATCCAATGCCATGCAGCACCCGAGATGGTATAACGCTTCGTTGCACCAAACCGCGGGCTCCGTCTTTCAAAATCTCGACTGCCCCCTGGCGGTTGCCCTGCTCGAGCTCCTTTTTAGCCTTGGCAAGCTGCTTGTACGCTTCAGGTGGCAACGCAGCTGGCTTGGACTGAATATCTGCCCACAACCTATCGGCTTCATTTTGCAGTTCCTTTTCCAGGTCATCTTGCGAGGTTTTGTCTTGCGTAGGCTCCTGTAGTCCAGCGGCCAGCGTAGGGTGCTGTGCCAACGCCCGTGAGCTTCCGTCGCCGTGTTCCAGCTCGCGCAGGGGTCGGTCTCCCATCTCGTGTTTGGGTAGGAAAATACCTAGCTTTACAATAACAGGAATCAGTTGGAGATGCTTCTCTGGGGACGACGCCAACTATTTTGGCTGGGCAGGCGGGGTGGGGGGGGGGGGGGAAGCG
The DNA here is from genome assembly GCA_019918135.1 of Paulinella micropora. Lineage (NCBI taxonomy): Eukaryota > Cercozoa > Imbricatea > Euglyphida > Paulinellidae > Paulinella > Paulinella micropora. The sequence goes on from WBZZ01000778.1 coordinate 52,653, forward strand.
AGTCCGCGTGTAAAGAAGAAATATCGTGGCTGCCTGGCGCATGACTGTGCCGCAAGACGAGCTCTCCACCCTTCCGACCGATCGGCGATCGGCAAGCAAAACTAGTAAGGGTAAACGGGAAAGCAGTGATCGGGACTATGAAGCAATTTCGCGAGCAGCGACTGCCCCAAATTTCTGGTTGTTTTTTCCCCAAACATACTGCTGCAGCACCCTGCCACAGGGTGCTACAGCTGCGAGCACTGCCTCCGAAACAAAAAAAAACAAAAAAACAAAAAATCTCTTCTTCTGGCGCTGCTCGTCCGCCTTGCCTCGTCCCCTCCTGCCCTCCCTCCCTCCCCTCCCGCCGGTCGGACGACGTGCCCTCCAAAAAAAAATTTTTTTTTTCGATTTCTGGTTGTCTGCTTTCTGATTTGGCATGGCATGCTGCTCCAGCACCTGTGACAGGCCCGACATGCTGCTCCAGCACGGGTGGCAGGCTCAACACGCTGCTCCACCACTGGTGGCAGGCAGCTGCCCAAAAAGACTTGTTTTCTGTTCTCTCGCGCCGCCCCTCTTGCCCTCCCTCCCTCCCTCCCTCACCCTCCCGCCCGTCGGACGACGTGCCCTCCAGAAAAACAGTTTTTTGATTTCTGGTTTTCTGACTTCTGATTTTAGCGCAACATGCTGCTCCAGCACGGGTGGCAGGCTCCTGCCCCCCCCCCCCCCCAAAAAAAACTTTTTTTCTGTTCCAGACAGAGGTTAATGAAGAAGAGCGGGCAAGTGTGGGAAAAAATGCAGCAGCTGGAACGCGACGTGCCTCACTGCGCTGTGCGGCAAGCTAAAGTCCACAGCGCTGTGTGGCAAGCTAACGTCCCGTCGTGCAAACTGTAATTTTTTCTTCCCCCTCCCTCCCTCTCACCCCTGCTTTGTTTGTGACAATTCGGCAAGAGGGTAAGTGTGCCTTTCTCCTGTGGTACGGAAATTCAAGAGGGGATGCCGAAAAGGGTGGGGGCGGGGGAGAGGGAGGAGAGATGATCAAACATTTCTCTTGTTGGTCGGCGGTGGTACGACACTGCCCAAGGTTGCACAATGGACAACGGGGCTGCGACACGTCGCACCTGGCGCATAACTGCGCCGCAAGGCGAGCTATCCTGCCTCCCAACTAACCTTGACCCTAACCCAACCGGCAAGCAAAACCAGGAAGGGTAATTGGAATGCCGTGATGGGGACTATAAAAGAATTTCGCCAGCAGCGACTGCCCCCAAAAAGCCGATTTCCGAATTCCAATTTCTGATTTTTTTTCCCCAAACATGCTACTGCAGAACCCTGCCACAAGGTGTTACAGCTGCGAGCCCTGCCTCCAAAAAAAAATTCTGTGCTGCTCGTCTGCCTTGCCTCGCCTCCTCCTTCCTCCCATCCTCCCCGCCCGCCCAGTGCAGCAACAAAACCTAGTTCCAAATATCTGATTTCTGATTTCTGATTTTTTGCCCCAAACATGCTGCTGCAGCACCCTGTCACAGGGTGCTACAGCTGTGAGCCCTGTCTGTAAAAAAAAAATTCTATGCTGCTCGTCCAACTTCCGCTCGCCTCCCCCCCCCCCCCAGCACAGATTTTTTTTTTTTTTTTTTTTTTTTTTTTAAAGAGACAGGGCTCGCAGCTATAGCACCTTGTGGCAGGGTGCTGCAGCAGCATGTTTGGAGAAAAAAATCAGAATCAGAAATCAGAAATTTGGAACTAGGTTTTGTTGCTGCACCGCGCGGGCGGGGAGGAAGGGGGGGGGGGCTGCTCGTCCGCCTTCTCTCGCCTCCTCCTTCTTCCCCCTTCTTTCCCGCTCGCCCGGTGCAGCAGCAAAATCGAGTTCCAAATGTCTGATTTCTGATTTCTGATTTTTTCACCCAAACATGCTGCTGCAGCACCCGCCAAAGGGTGCTACAGGTGCGAGCCCTGTCTCCAACTTTTTTTTCTAAGCTGCTCTCGTCCGCCTTCCTCTTGCTCCCCCCCCCCCCCTCCCCGCCCGCCCGTTGCAGCAACAAAACCTAGTTCCAGATTTCTGATTTCTGATTTCTGATTTTTTTCCCCAAACACGCTGCTGCAACAGGGTGCGAGCCCCACCTCTTAAAAAAAAATGTCCTGCTGCTCGTCAGCCTTCCCTCGATCCCCCCCCCCCCCCCCCCCCCTCCCAGCCCGTCCGTCCGGTGCAGCCATGCAAGAAAACAGAGTTCCGAATGTCTGATTTCTGGTCTCTGATTTTTTTTCTCCCAAAAAATTCCTGCCACAGGGTGCGAGCCCTGCCTCAAATAAATAAACAAATAAATAAATAAATAAATAAATAAATAAATAAATAAAACTAATAACGTGTTTCTTTTCTGTGGTGTTGAGCTGTAGCTCAAGTTTATACATCCCAACTCCCCGAGAGCTTGGACAATATCGATCAAGCGCGGCATGTCATACTGCTGTTTCTTTTCTGTGTATTTATGGTTTGGGCACAAGGGGTCGATGTAAGCAGACCTACACGAGAGCACAACGGAATGCGATGGCCAAAGGTTTGCCTAAGTACAAAAAAAAAAGAAAAAAAAAGGGGGGGGGGGGGGATTTATTCTATTTGTTCGTGATAAACATGCGACGCATAAGCAAATTAAACAGGTTGCAGGGGTAAAGCTACAGCACCATGCTAAAGGATCAGAAATCATGTATTCCGAAAAGCTTTTTCGGACGGGTGGACGAGCAGGAGCGGGCAAACGGAAAACATCTTTGTCTTCTTCGTTCTCTCGCGCGTTCCATTCCTTCCTTCCTGCCTTCCCACCCCACCACCACCACCACCATGTATATGTAAAATTGGGACGGACAGGCAGATCTTTGCCCAACATGCTGCTGCAGCACCCTGCCACAGGATACTACAGCTGCGAGCCCTGCCTCAAAAATTTTTTCTGTGCTGCTCGCTCGCCTTCCCTCCCCCCTTTTACCCCCCCCCCCTCCCCCCACACGCCCGTCTGTCCGGTGTTGCAACAAAACCTAGTTCCGAATTTCTGATTTCTGATTTCTGATTTTTTTTGCCGAACATGCTGCTGCAGCACCCTGCCACAGGGTGCTACAGCTGCGAGCCCTGCCTCAACATTTTTTTCTGTGCTGCTCGCTCGCCTTCCCTCGCCTCCTCCCCCCCCCCCCGCCCGAATTCGTCCCCGCCCGTCTGTCAGGTGTTGCAAAACCTAGTTCTGAATTTCTGATTTCTGAAGTCTGATTTTTTTGTTGCCCCAAACATGCTGCTGCAGCACCCTGCCACAGGGTGCTACAGCTGCGAGCTCTACCTCCAAGCAAAAAAAAACAAACACACAATTCTTCTGCTCGTCCGCCCTCCCTCGCCTCCCTCCCCCCCCCCCCCCCCCCCGCCTGCCCGTGGTGCAGCCATGCAAAAAACCCGATTTTATTTTCTGATGTCTGATTTCTGATTTTTTCCCCCCCAACATGCTGCTGCAGCACCCTGCCACAGGATGCTACAGCTGCAAACCCTGCCTCCAAAATTTTCCTTCTGTGCTGCTCGTCCGCCCCTCGCCCCCCACCCTCACTCTCCCCGCCTGCCCGTCTGGTGCAGCCATGCAAAAAACCCGATTTCGAACTTCTGATTTCTGATTTCTGATTTTTTCCCTCAACATGTTGCTGCAGCACCCTGCCACAGGATGCTACAGCTGCAAGCCCTGCCTCCATAATTTTTCTTCTGTGCTGCTCGTCCGCCCCCCCCCCCCCCCCCCTCACTCTCCCCGCCTGCCCGTCAGTCCGGTGTAGCAACAAAACCTAGTTCCAAATTTCTGATGTCTGATTTCTGATTTTCTTTGCCCAATATGCTGCTGCAGCACCTTGCCACAGGGTGCTACAGCTGCGAGCTCCAATTCTCCCTCCCCGCCCGTCCGTCCGGTGGGGGGGGGGGGGGGCGAACGAGCAGCACAGAAAAAAAATTTGAGGCAGGGCTCGCAGCTGTAGCATCCTGTGGCAGGGTGCTGCAGCAGCATGTTCGGGAAAAAAATCAGAAATCAGAAATGAGAAATTCGAAATCGGATTTTTTGCATGGCTGCCCACATTCTCCCTCCCCGCCCTTCCGTCCGGTGCAGCCATGCAAAAAACCCGATTTCGAATTTCTGATTTCTGATTTCTGATTTTCTTTGCCCAACATGCTGCTGCAGCACCCTGCCACAGGATGCTACAGCTGCGAGCCCTGCCTCAAAATTTTTTCTGTGCTGCTCGCTCGCCTTCCCTCGCCTCCCCACCCAATTCGTCCCCCTCCCCCCTTCCCCCCCTTCCTCCCCGCCCGTCCGTCCGTTGCAGCCGCGCAAGAAAACGAGTTCCGAATTTCTGATTTCTAGTTTCTGATTTTTTTTGCCCCAAACATGCTGCTGCAGCACCCTGCCACAGGGTGCTACAGCTGCGAGCCCTACCTCCACAAAGAAAAAAAAAATCTGCTGCTTTTCCACCCTCCCTCTCCCCTCCCCCCTTCCCCCCCTCCCTCCCCGCCTGTCCGTCCGTTGCAGCCGCGCAAGAAAACGATTTCCGAATTTCTGATTTCTGATTTCTGATTTTTTTTGCCCCAAACATGCTGCTGCAGCACCCTGCCACAGCACGGTGCTACAGCTACGAGCCCTACCTCCACAAAGAAAAAAAAATTCTGCTGCTTTTCGGCCCTCCCTCTCCCCTCCCCCCTTGCTGCGGGTTTGCGGTGAATCTCGCGACAAATGCCAAAAACACTGGAATTTACGGACGCTTTGTTTTTTGCCGCAATTTGCGGCACATACGGAAAATTCTTTTTCTGGCGAAGGACATTTAGGCAGTGATTGTAGCTCAAGAAAATTTCTGGAGAAACAATGTCGGGCGGGAGAAAAAATGCAGATGACGAATGCCTGCATGGGCGACGACGACAGGGTAGCATCGGTGCTACAGGGCAGTTGCAGGGGGGTGCTACAGCCGGCGAGCTGACTCACTGCCTGTCTCGTCCGTCACCCCCCGCCTCTCCCCTCGCGATCTATATGTATGCAGCCCCCATCCACTGCCCCGCCAGCCTCTTTTGCGCCGCTCGACCAAGCAAATAAAAAAAACGTTTAAAAAAGTTTAAAAAACGACTGCTTGATTTCTTATTTTCTGGGTTTTACAAGGGAGGGTGGCTTTAGCCGGTGAGCTGACTCGCTGCCCGTCTTGTCCGTTCCCCCGTACGTGGTCTCGCAAGAGGTTTAGGATAGTATGCAAACGCGGGGGGTGTGGAGCGCTACCACCTTCAATTTGTTAGCAGTAGCAGAGCATTCCAAAATCAATCGACAATTCTTTTTTTTTTAACAGTAACACCACTGGATATGGTTGTTTTAGGTCCTGGGCGGGGCGCCAGAGGGAGGGCACGAGCTCTGACGGAGAGCTGCATCACTAGCATAAGCAGAAGCCAAGGCAAGCAAATCCACTGCCGGCTGCTTTGATTGCACGCTTTGGACTCCTTGGCGCTACAGGCCGCCCAGCGCTTGCGTCTTATCGTGTGGTGGCACAAGGAGGTAAGGAGCAGCCAGCTGTACGTGCGTGTCCGGCTAGGATAGCAGCGGAGCGCAGCTCGACGAAACTAGCGTGGCTGGCGATTCTAGCTGTCGATCAGGCGCTCCCGCGCACCGACTGTGGATTTCCCTACGACACAAACATTGTTTAATTATTGAAACCAGAAGACGAATCGCGAGTCCGTCGGGATGTTGGGGTTTGGAAAAACCAACTGAGCAGCTGTTGCCGGCCGCGCAAACGCGCGGTAGCTGGTTGTGCGCTGCCTTTGTGAACGTCCTGCCGTTTGCGTCTTTTTTACTTTGCACTATTTCTCTTCCCTATAATGCCTGCGTTTCTTCTTGGCTTTCTTTTTGCGCCGCATCTCCTCATGCGGCGCTGCTTGGGCTAAACTGTCCTCTTCCTTATCAAGTTTTCGTTTCTTCTTGGTCTTCTTGTTGCGTCGCGCCTCCTCGTGCGGCGCAGCTTTGCTTAAACTGTCCTTTTCCTGATCTCGCTTTCCTTTCTTCTTGGCCTTCTTGTTGCGCCTCGTCTCCTCGTGCGGCGCAGCTTGGCTTAAACTGTCCTCTTCCTGATCTCGCTTTCGTTTCTTCTTCGCCTTCTTGTTGCGCCTCGTCTCCTCGTGCGGCGCAGCTTGGCTTAAACTGTCCTCTTCCTGATCTCGCTTTCGTTTCTTCTTCGCCTTCTTGTTGCGCCGCGTCTCCTTGCTATCCTCCGAGGGAGACAACAAGCCCTTAGGAACAACAAGCCCTTAGCGTGCCCACTGGAAGTGTACATATTGTGGTTAAACTTCTTCGTCAGGTCCAGCCCAGGAAAGCTTGCCTGCAAACGATCCCAAAATAGCTTTTCGGCTCGCTCGCTTAACTCCCCCTTCTCGAAACCCAGAAAGCTTTCGAAGCTTTCCACGAGATGCTGGGGCTGTACTGCAAACCGTCCCCCGTTCGTGCCTTGCCCCACGCAAAAAACAGTCTCTGTTTGTTTATCCAAACCCGGTAGTTTAAATTGATTAACGTCTCTGCGGAACGCCGACTCCCACCGTTCGAATCCGTCTTCCGACGCCTGGCTGCTTGTTATGAACGGCACTGAGTGGGCAGGCGACTCGCTGAGTGCCAAGTGCTCCAGTGCGCAAGCGTGCAGGTACTGTGCGAGCTCTTCCGACGAAGGCACGTCGGGCAAAGATTTTATCGATGCGGGCTCTGCAAGCTGCAAGAGCGTGCCTGCCAGGCCTTCCTGGCGCAACTGCTCCGCGGTCCACAGTGGCTCACCGTTAGCATCGGGCAGTACCAATACTTAGCTCCAATTGCTTATCTTTATTTTTTTTTGCCAGGTACCTCGCGGTCGGAACGTAGTACCTTGAACAGCTTTTTGTGATGGGAGGCATCATGCGCCTGCCTCGAACAACCATCCAGCACAACCAGCAGGCTCTGCTGCAGCTCCGCGTTCTTGCGCGCCCAGTCGTGGTCCTTCGCACCATCGCGAAAGACCGCCACGTGCTCGTCACCCAAAATCTGGCAGTAGGAACGCAGGATCTGCTTCAGCAGCAAGGGCACCTAGCCCGCAAGGCAAAGCCACGACTGTACGGGGCGCTCTTGCATGGGGCGGCAGGCCCGCAACTGCTGCACGAGCCAAAGCACAAAGAAATCTCCGTCGGGCGCTTTGAAGCAGTCTCGAATCAAGGCGCCCCAGTCTGGCACTTGCCGCACACACGACGGGTCGCTGCCTGCCGTTTGATCGAGGGCCAATCCCCGCGGTAGGAGCAAACGTTGAAAATCCTTCTCGTGCATTGCTTTCGCACAGTCTTCTTCCCATACACTGAACAGGTTCTGTTTTTTCCTGTGGCGCGACGCCCATTTGCGCGGCACTAGCTCTTGATCCGCATTGCACTGTTTGTACTCTTTCCTCAGTCGCTGGAGCTTAATCGCTTGTGTGTGCTCGACTAGCACGTCTTCGCCGAGCAGGACTTCTCGCATAGCGGTAACCCGCACCGCCGCGTGAGTATCCGTTCGCCCCAGCCACCAGCGCCCCAGCACATCGCATAGGTCGCGTACAAATTCGGTAGTTGGTTCCGGATTGATGAGAAAAATCCACTGGAAATCTTTAAGGCAGTCCTTCTTTAGCTGAAGCAACGGTTGTTGCTTTAGACTGGCAGCAAAGCGTTGCATTTCGACGCTGAGCTGCATAGCACGAGTGCTGACGGAAAGGCTCAGCCACGCATCCCAGGTGAGTTTCGACAGAAGGGACGTCTGCGGGGCCTCGCGGCTGCGGTGCAAGAAAAGCTCCTGGTGTTCGGGCGTGTCCTTCCACACGAGACGAGCCAGTTCCTTCAGGTACCACCAGGGATTTTCCACCTTGAAATTTTGCCGTAGTTTATTGGCGCGGCCCATTTCCCAAAGTAATTCGGATTAAGCTTCTCGAAGTATTCCGCGAGCTTCCAAAGAATGTCAAGATAATAAAAAGGCTTCACGTTTGTCCCGCTTGCATCAGTGGCTTCAAGGGCACATATCCAATACAGGGAGGCGAGCTCCGCGTTACGACGGGGAACACCGCGACCGGACTCGACACAGCAACCAAGGAGGTAAAGCGCCTCTGGTGCCAAAACGCAGGCTCGCGGCGCAGCTTGTCCACGACCAGGACGTCGTTGTCGTTGGTTTTCGTCTGGAACAGTCGCTTAGCCTCTGCCAGCTCGGCCGCTCCGGGCATAGAGCTGGAGCTGCTTGAGCTGGCGCTGTGAGACGCGGTTGGTCTGGAACGTACAATCTGCCACAAAAGCTTTTCTACTCGTTTTATGAAGCTCGCCCAAGCGGGAGCACTCTCCATGGCATCTGGGTTTGTGGAGATAGGCAGGATGACGTCGTCGCGCTCGGGCGAGGACGGTGCAGGGCCCTGCTCGTGTGCGGTCTCCTACTGCTGGTCCGGGCCTGTGCGCTGGTCGTTGCGCTCGCGCTGAACTCGTGGGATGGTTCCACCAGCTTCCGGGTTCACGGTGCGACGGCTTGCTTTGCTGCAAAGCCTCCATAACAGGGACGTCTCGGGGGCGTTGCGGCTGCGGGCCAAAAAAGCCTCTTTGTCCTGGGCCGGCACTCTCTCCAGGAGTTGAGCCAGCTCTTGAAAGTAATAAAACGGGTCCTGGCTGGGCGATTCCCAGCCGATGTCCACGTCAATAGTCCAGCCGTGCTGCTCGCAGTATTTCGTTAACTTCCACAAAAGGTCTAGCTGATGCAGTGGCTCCAGCATAATTGGACGATATTTCTCGATGGCACAGGCCCAGTATATAAAGGCCGCATGTATTTTCCCATCCAATGCCATGCAGCACCCGAGATGGTATAACGCTTCGTTGCACCAAACCGCGGGCTCCGTCTTTCAAAATCTCGACTGCCCCCTGGCGGTTGCCCTGCTCGAGCTCCTTTTTAGCCTTGGCAAGCTGCTTGTACGCTTCAGGTGGCAACGCAGCTGGCTTGGACTGAATATCTGCCCACAACCTATCGGCTTCATTTTGCAGTTCCTTTTCCAGGTCATCTTGCGAGGTTTTGTCTTGCGTTGGCTCCTGTAGTCCAGCGGCCAGCGTAGGGTGCTGTGCCAACGCCCGTGAGCTTCCGTCGCCGTGTTCCAGCTCGCGCAGGGGTCGGTCTCCCATCTCGTGTTTGGGTAGGAAAATACCTAGCTTTACAATAACAGGAATCAGTTGGAGATGCTTCTCTGGGGACGACGCCAACTATTTTGGCTGGGCAGGCGGGGGTGGGGGGGGGGGGGGAAGCGAGTCCGCGTGTAAAGAAGAAATATCGTGGCTGCCTGGCGCATGACTGTGCCGCAAGACGAGCTCTCCACCCTTCCGACCGATCGGCGATCGGCAAGCAAAACTAGTAAGGGTAAACGGGAAAGCAGTGATCGGGACTATGAAGCAATTTCGCGAGCAGCGACTGCCCCAAATTTCTGGTTGTTTTTTCCCCAAACATACTGCTGCAGCACCCTGCCACAGGGTGCTACAGCTGCGAGCACTGCCTCCGAAACAAAAAAAAACAAAAAAACAAAAAATCTCTTCTTCTGGCGCTGCTCGTCCGCCTTGCCTCGTCCCCTCCTGCCCTCCCTCCCTCCCCTCCCGCCGGTCGGACGACGTGCCCTCCAAAAAAAAATTTTTTTTTTCGATTTCTGGTTGTCTGCTTTCTGATTTGGCATGGCATGCTGCTCCAGCACCTGTGACAGGCCCGACATGCTGCTCCAGCACGGGTGGCAGGCTCAACACGCTGCTCCACCACTGGTGGCAGGCAGCTGCCCAAAAAGACTTGTTTTCTGTTCTCTCGCGCCGCCCCTCTTGCCCTCCCTCCCTCCCTCCCTCACCCTCCCGCCCGTCGGACGACGTGCCCTCCAGAAAAACAGTTTTTTGATTTCTGGTTTTCTGACTTCTGATTTTAGCGCAACATGCTGCTCCAGCACGGGTGGCAGGCTCCTGCCCCCCCCCCCCCCAAAAAAACTTTTTTTCTGTTCCAGACAGAGGTTAATGAAGAAGAGCGGGCAAGTGTGGGAAAAAATGCAGCAGCTGGAACGCGACGTGCCTCACTGCGCTGTGCGGCAAGCTAAAGTCCACAGCGCTGTGTGGCAAGCTAACGTCCCGTCGTGCAAACTGTAATTTTTTCTTCCCCCTCCCTCCCTCTCACCCCTGCTTTGTTTGTGACAATTCGGCAAGAGGGTAAGTGTGCCTTTCTCCTGTGGTACGGAAATTCAAGAGGGGATGCCGAAAAGGGTGGGGGCGGGGGAGAGGGAGGAGAGATGATCAAACATTTCTCTTGTTGGTCGGCGGTGGTACGACACTGCCCAAGGTTGCACAATGGACAACGGGGCTGCGAAACGTCGCACCTGGCGCATAACTGCGCCGCAAGGCGAGCTATCCTGCCTCCCAACTAACCTTGACCCTAACCCAACCGGCAAGCAAAACCAGGAAGGGTAATTGGAATGCCGTGATGGGGACTATAAAAGAATTTCGCCAGCAGCGACTGCCCCCAAAAAGCCGATTTCCGAATTCCAATTTCTGATTTTTTTTTCCCCAAACATGCTACTGCAGAACCCTGCCACAAGGTGTTACAGCTGCGAGCCCTGCCTCCAAAAAAAAATTCTGTGCTGCTCGTCTGCCTTGCCTCGCCTCCTCCTTCCTCCCATCCTCCCCGCCCGCCCAGTGCAGCAACAAAACCTAGTTCCAAATATCTGATTTCTGATTTCTGATTTTTTGCCCCAAACATGCTGCTGCAGCACCCTGTCACAGGGTGCTACAGCTGTGAGCCCTGTCTGTAAAAAAAAAATTCTATGCTGCTCGTCCAACTTCCGCTCGCCTCCCCCCCCCCCCAGCACAGATTTTTTTTTTTTTTTTTTTTTAAAGAGACAGGGCTCGCAGCTATAGCACCTTGTGGCAGGGTGCTGCAGCAGCATGTTTGGAGAAAAAAATCAGAATCAGAAATCAGAAATTTGGAACTAGGTTTTGTTGCTGCACCGCGCGGGCGGGGAGGAAGGGGGGGGGGGCTGCTCGTCCGCCTTCTCTCGCCTCCTCCTTCTTCCCCCTTCTTTCCCGCTCGCCCGGTGCAGCAGCAAAATCGAGTTCCAAATGTCTGATTTCTGATTTCTGATTTTTTCACCCAAACATGCTGCTGCAGCACCCGCCAAAGGGTGCTACAGGTGCGAGCCCTGTCTCCAACTTTTTTTTCTAAGCTGCTCTCGTCCGCCTTCCTCTTGCCCCCCCCCCCCTCCCCGCCCGCCCGTTGCAGCAACAAAACCTAGTTCCAGATTTCTGATTTCTGATTTCTGATTTTTTTCCCCAAACACGCTGCTGCAACAGGGTGCGAGCCCCACCTCTTAAAAAAAAATGTCCTGCTGCTCGTCAGCCTTCCCTCGATCCCCCCCCCCCCCTCCCAGCCCGTCCGTCCGGTGCAGCCATGCAAGAAAACAGAGTTCCGAATGTCTGATTTCTGGTCTCTGATTTTTTTTCTCCCAAAAAATTCCCTGCCACAGGGTGCGAGCCCTGCCTCAAATAAATAAACAAATAAATAAATAAATAAATAAATAAATAAATAAATAAATAAATAAAACTAATAACGTGTTTCTTTTCTGTGGTGTTGAGCTGTAGCTCAAGTTTATACATCCCAACTCCCCGAGAGCTTGGACAATATCGATCAAGCGCGGCATGTCATACTGCTGTTTCTTTTCTGTGTATTTATGGTTTGGGCACAAGGGGTCGATGTAAGCAGACCTACACGAGAGCACAACGGAATGCGATGGCCAAAGGTTTGCCTAAGTACAAAAAAAAAAAGAAAAAAAAAGGGGGGGGGGGATTTATTCTATTTGTTCGTGATAAACATGCGACGCATAAGCAAATTAAACAGGTTGCAGGGGTAAAGCTACAGCACCATGCTAAAGGATCAGAAATCATGTATTCCGAAAAGCTTTTTCGGACGGGTGGACGAGCAGGAGCGGGCAAACGGAAAACATCTTTGTCTTCTTCGTTCTCTCGCGCGTTCCATTCCTTCCTTCCTGCCTTCCCACCCCACCACCACCACCACCACCCTCGCTTCCCCCCTCCCGCCCGTCAGTCAGGAAACAACGGATTTCCGAATTGATGATTTCTGATTTTGCATAGTGCCGGGTGGCAAGGGGTGAGCTACAACACCGTGCTAAGAAAAAACCGATTTTTTTCTTTCTCTCGCGAGTTCCCTTTTTCGTCCCGTCCCGTCCCCCCCCCCCCCTCCCTCCGTCCCTCCCGTCCGCCAGGGGCACAATAATCGATTTCCGAATGGCTGATCTGATTTTTCAACAACATGCTGCTCTAGCACGGGTTGCAGGGATGGAGCTACAGCGCACCGTGCTGAAATCAGAAATCGGACATTCGGGAAAACTTTTTCCGGACGGACGGACGGACGGGCAGGACGGGGCCAAGGGATTTTTTTTTCTCGCACGTTCCACTCCTTCCCTCTTCCCCCTCTCCCCCCCCCCCCCCCTTCCGCCCGCCCGTTAGGAAAAAAAACTTCTGATTTCTGATTTTGTAAACAACATGCTGCTGTAGCACGGGTTGCAGGTGGTGCTACAACTGCAAGCCCCTTGCCAAAAACCTTTTCGCTTTTCCTTCACCCCTCCGCCTTGTACACCCTCCCTCTTGCCCATCCCTCGTCCAACACTCTCGCCGCCCGCCAGACCAAAACCAACCTAGCTGGGCAGTATGCGCCAGAGGGGGCGGTGGTGCCACCCTGCCGCTCACTCACTCACTTGCTCACTCACTTGCGCACGCACTCACTCACCCACTCGCTTGCTCACTCACACACTCGTTCACTCACGCACTCACTTGCTCACTCACTCACTCGCCCACTCACTTGCTCACTCACTCACTCGTTCACTCACTCACGCACTCGCTCTCTCACTGACTTTCTCACTCACTCACGCACTTACTCACTCATTGACTTTCTCACTCACTTAATACAATCAGAAATCAGAAATTCGGAAATCATTTTTTTCCAGGCAGACGTGCGGGAGGAAGGGGGGGGAGGGGGGGGGGGCTGGCGGTGGTTGAGCGCGCGAGAATGAATTCTATTGTCCCCTGCCCTCCCTCCGCGCCCCTCCCGTCCGTCCGAAAAAAAGAATGAAAAATCAACAGAGTTCAGAAAAAATTCTGCGAGTGAGTGAGTGAGTGAGTAGTGGGTGATTTATTCAGTGAACTAGTGAGTGAGCGAGTGAGTGAGTGAGTGAGTAATTGAGTGATTGGACGAGTGAGTGAGTGTGAGTGAGCGAGTAAATGAATGCAGGTGAGTGAATAAGTGAGTGAGTAAGTGAGTAAGTGAACGAGTGAGTGAGTAAGTAACATGTCGCTGTAGCACGAGTTGCAGGGGTTTGCTACATCACCATGCTAAGAAAAACATTTTTCGTTCTCTCGCGAGCTTCCCCCTTTGCAGCTGTAGCACAGCCCCTGCAGCCCGCGTCCAGCGTGTCTTGCAAAATCAGAAATCAAAAATTCGGAAATCTGTTTTTTTTTCTTTCAGGGCGGACGGGCGGAAGGAGGGGGGGGGGGGGCGGTGGGTGGAGTGAGGGAGCAGTGTGCATTGTTCTCTCGCATCGTTCCTTCTTGCAGCTTTAGCGTAACCCCCTAGCCCTGGCAGCATGTCTTTACAAATCAGATCAGAAACCAGAAATTCGGACCTCTGCTTTTTTTTTTCTTCGTTTTTTTCAGAGGGACTGACAGACGGGAGGAGGGCGCAGGCAGGGTGCCTGGGAAAAATTATTCTTGATTCTCTCACGCGTTCCCCGCCCCCCTGTACCCCCTTTTCTTCTCCGCCTCGTACACCCTCTCTCCATCTCTCGTCCAACACTCTCGCCGCCCGCCAGATAAAAACCAATCTAGCTAAACAGTACGTGCCAGAGAGGCCTGAGTTGCCACCCCGCGCTCACTCACTCGCTCACTCACTTGCCCACTCACTTACTCACCTACTCGCTCACTTGCTTGCTCTCACCTACTAGCTCACTCACTCATGCATTCACTCACCTGCTCACTCACTTGCTCACTCACTTGCTCACTCACTTGCTCACTCACTTGCTCACTCACTCACTCACTTATTAATTTACTTGCTGACAGGACTTGCTCACTCCCTCACTTATTCACTCACTCATTCACTCACTCATTCACTCACTTGCTCACTCACTTGCTCACAGAAATCAGAAATCCGCAACCATGCTTTTTCCTTGTTTTTCTTTTTTTGCCGGCGGACGGGCGGAAGGGAGGGGGGCGGGGCGGAGGGGAGGGACAAGGGGGCAAAAGAATTTGTTCTTTCATTCTCGCGCGTGTTGCTCCCTCCCTTCCGCGCGGGAAAAAAATAAAATTACTTCCGAACTTCCCGTTTCTGATTTTGCAAACAACGTGCTGCTGTAGCACAGGCTGCAGGGGTGCGCTACATCACCATGCTAAGGAGCAAACCTGCTCTCTTGCGCTTCCCCCTGGCAGCTGTAGCACACCCCCTGCAGCCCGTGCAGCATGTCTTGGCCCCCCACTCTCCCCGCCTGCCCGTCTGGTGCAGCCATGCAAAAAACCCGATTTCGAATTTTGATTTCTGATTTCTGATTTTTTTTTCCTCAATATGTAGCTGCAGCACCCTGCCACAGGATGCTACAGCTGCAAGCCCTGCCTCCATAATTTTTCTTCTATGCTGCTCGTCCGCCCCTCGCCCCCCCCCCCCCCCCGCCCGTCTGTCCGGTGCAGCAACAAAACCTAGTTCCAAATGTCTGATTTCTGATTTCTGATTTTTTCCTAAACATGCTGCTGCTGCCTCCATAATTTTTTTCTGTGCTGCTCGCTCGCCTTCCCTCCCCCCTTCCCCCCCCCCCCCCCGCCCCCCCCCCCCCCACGCCCGTCTGTCCGGTGTTGCAACAAAACCTAGTTCCGAATGTCTGATTTCTGATGTCTGATTTTTTTTTGCCCAACATGCTGCTGCAGCACCCTGCCACAGGGTGCTACAGCTGCGAGCCCTAGCTACAATTTTCTTTTTTTTTTCTGCTGCTCGCCCCCCTTCTTCCCCTCCCTCCCCGCCCGTCCGTCCGTTGCAGCCGCGCAAGAAAACGATTTCCGAATTTCTGATTTCTGACGTCTGATTTTTTTTGCCCCAAACATGCTGCTGCAGCACCCTGCCACAGCACGGTGCTACAGCTGCGAGCCCTACCTCCACAACAACAACAACAACAACAACAACAACAACAACAACAACAACAACAACAACAACAAAAATCTGCTGCTTGTCCGCCCTCCCTCTCCCCTGCCCCCTTGCCCCCTCCCTCCCCGCCCGTCCGTCCGTTACAGCGCGTAAGAAAACGAGTTCTGAATGTCTGATTTCTGATTTCTGATTTTTTTTGCCCCAAACATGCTGCTGCAGCACCCTGCCACAGCACGGTGCTACAGCTGCGAGCCCTACCTCCACAAAAAAAAAACAAAAAAAAAAACAAAAAAAAAATCTGCTGCTTTTCCGCCCTCCCTCTCCCCTCCCCCCTTCCCCCCTCCCTCTCCGCCCGTCCGTCCGTTGCAGCCGCGCAAGAAAACGGGTTCCGAATTTCTGATTTCTGATTATTTTTTTTTGCCCCAAACATGCTGCTGCAGCACCCTGCCACAGGCTGATACAGCTGCGAGCCCTACCTCTACAAAAAAAAAAAAAAAAAAAAAAAAAAAAAAAAAAAAAAACCTGCTGCTTTTCCACCCTCCATTTCCCCTCCCCACTTCCCCCCTCCCTCCCCGCCCGTCCGTCCGTTGCAGCCGCGCAAGAAAACGATTTCCGAATTTCTGATTTCTGATTTCTGATTTTTTTGCCCCAAACATGCTGCTGCAGCACCCTGCCACAGCACGGTGCTACAGCTGCGAGCCCTACCTCCACAAAGAAAAAAAAATTCTGCTGCTTTTCCGCCCTCCCTCTCCCCTTCCCCCTTGCTGCGGATTTGCGGTGAATCTCGCGACAAATGCCAAAAACACTGGAATTTACGGACGCTTTATTTTTCGCCGCAATTTGCGGCACATACGGAAAATTCTTTTTCGGGCGAAGGACATTTAGGCAGTAATGTTGTAGCTCAAGAAAATTTTTGGGGACAGAAGGGCGGGCGGGGGAAAAAATGTAAAAACATGAAAAAATTTTCCTCCCGAGTTTCTTTCCCCAAAAATTTTCTTGAGCTACCTTCCGATTGCCGAAATGTCCTTTGCAAAATTTTTTTTTCGTAGTTTTCTGATTTCCGGTGAATTTTGCGACATATGCACCGGTGCCGTAATTTACGGGTAACTGATATTTGCCGAAATTCGCGGCACACAAAGAAAATTTTTTTTCGGGCGAAGGACATTTAGGCAGTAATGTTGTAGCTCAAGAAAAGTTCTGGGAAAGAAGGTCGGGCGGGGAAAAAAATGTAAAAACATGAAAAAATTCCCCTCCCGAGTTTCTTTCCCCAAAAATTTTCTTGAGCTACCTTCCGATTGCCGAAATGTCCTTTGCAATTTTTTTTCTTAGTTTTCTGTTTTCCGGTGAATTTTGCGACATATGCACCGGTGCCGTAATTTACGGGTAACTGATATCTGCCGAAATTCGCGGCACACATAAAATTTTTTTTCGGGCGAAGGACGTTTCGGCAATAAAGTTGTAGTTCAAGAAAGTTTTTGGGGAAAGAAGTTCGGGCGGGAAAAAAAAAGTAAAAACATGAAAAAATTCCCCTCCCGAGTTTCTTTCCCCAAAAATTTTCTTGAGCTACCTTCCAATTGCCGAAATGTCCTTTGCAAATTTTTTTTCGTAGTTTTCTGTTTTCCGGTGAATTTTGCGACATATGCACCGGTGCCGTAATTTACGGGTAACTGATATGTGCCGAAATTCGCGGCACACACAGAATTTTGTTTTCGGGCGAAGGACATTTAGGCAATAAAGTTGTAGTTCAAGAAAATTTCTGGGGAAAGAAGGTCGGGCGGGGGAAAAAATGCAAAAACATGAAAAAATTCCACTCCCGAGTTTCTTTCCCCAAAAATTTTCTTGAGCTACCTTCCAATTGCCGAAATGTCCTTTGCAAAAACAAAAAAAAAAAAAAATTCGTAGGTTTAGGTTTGCGGTGAAGTTCGCGACAAATGCCAAAAACACCGGAATATACGGACGCTTTGTTTTGGCCGCAATTTGTGGCACACACAGAATTTTTTTTTCGGGGGAAGGACATTTCGGCGATAAAGTTGTAGCTCAAGAAAATTTCTGGGGAAAGAAGGTCGGGCGGGGAAAAAAATGTAAAAACACTGCTGCAGCACCCTGCCACAGGATGCTACATTTACGAGCCCTGCCTCAAAATTGTTCTGTGCGCTCGTTCGCCTTCCCTCGCCCCCCCCCCCCCCCCCCCCCACGCCTGTCTGTCCGGTGTTGCAACAAAACCTAGTTCGGAATTTCTGATTTCTGATTTTTTTTTTTGCCCAACATGCTGCTGCAGCACCCTGCCACAGGGTGCTACAGCTGCGAGCCCTACCTCCACAAAAAAAAAAAAAAAAAAAAAAATCTGCTGCTTTTCCGGCCCCCCCCCCCCATTCTCCCTCCCCGCCCGTCCGTCCGGTGTTGCAACAAAACCCAGTTCGGAATTTCTGATTTCTGATTTTTTTTTTCCCAACATGCTGCTGCAGCACCCTGCCACAGGGTGCTACAGCTGCGTGCCCTACCTCCAAAAAAAAAAAAAAAAAAAAAATCTGCTGCTTTTCCGGCCCCCCCCCCCTCCCCCCCCCTTCTCCCTCCCCGCCCGTCCGTCCGTTACAGCGCGCAAGAAAACGAGTTCTGAATTTCTGATTTCTGATTTTTTTTTTTTGCCCCAAACATGCTGCTGGAGCACCCTGCCACAGGGTGCTACAGCTGCTAACCCTGCCTCCAAACATTTTTTTTTCTGCTGCTCGTCCGCCCTCCTCGCCCCCCCCCCCCCCCATCCCCCTCCCTGCCTTCCCGCCTGCCCGTCCGTCCGGTGCAGCCAAGCAAGAAAACCGAATTTCTGATTTCTGATTTCAGATTTTTTTTTCCTCAACATGCTGCTGTAGCTGCAGCAACTAGCCCTGCCTCCAAACATTTTTTTTTCTGCTGCTCGTCCGCCTTCCTCGCCCCCCTCCCTCCCCGCCCGTCCGTCCGTTGCAGCCACGCAAGAATACCGAGTTCCGAATTTCTGATTTCTGATTTTTTGCCCCAAACATGCTGCTGCAGCACCCTGCCACAGGGTGCTACCGCTGCTAGCCCTGCTCTCAAATAGTTTTTTTTTTTTTTTTTTTTTTTCTGCTGCTCGTCCGCCTTCCCTCGCCTCCCCCCCCCCCCCTCTCCCTTTTTCCCACCCCGCTTCCTCCCCGCCCGTCCGTCCGGTGCAGCCATGCAAGAAAACCGAGTTCTGAAGTTCGAATTTCTCATGCTGCAAACTCCATGCTGCTGTAGCACGCGTTGCAGGGTGCTCCAGCCTCGAGCCCTCCTCGCCAGATATCTTTTTCGCTCTCCCCCTACCCCTCCGCTTCGTACTACGCACCCTCTTGCCCATCCCTCGTCCGACACTCTTGCCGCCCGCCAGGCACAAACCAACCCTAGCTAAACAGCCAGAGGGGGCTGTGGTGCCACCCCGCCGCTCACTCACTCGCTCGCCTACTCACTCACTCGCTCGCCTACTCACTCACTCGCTCGCCTACTCACTCACCTGCTCAACCACTCACCTGCTCACTCACTCACGCATTCACTCACGCATTCACTCACGCATTCACGCATTCACAGAAATCAGAATTTCGGAACTCAGTTTTTTTTTCTCCCTTTTTTTTCGGACGGACGGCGGAAGGGAGGGGAGGGGGGGTAGGAGGAAGGGGGCCGGGAACAAAAGAATTTATTTCTTCATTTTCGCGCGCGTTGCCGCCCTCCCTGCCGCGCGTCCGTCTGGGGGGAAAACTTTAGAATGTCTGAATTGTGAATTTGCAAACAACATGCTGCCGTACTAGCACGGGTTGCAGGGGTGTGCTAAAGCACTAGGCAAAGAACACATTTTTCGCTCTCGCGCACGCTTCCCTTGCAGCTGTAGCCCACCCCCTGCAGCCCGTGCAGGATGTCTTTGCCAAGCCAGAAATCAGACATTCGGACCGCTCCTTTCTTCTTCTTTTTTCCGGGCGGACTGGCGGAAACAGGGAGGCGTGAGAGGGAGGGGCCAGGGTAACATTTTTTTTTCTTCGCTCGCGCGCTTCCTTCTCGCAGCTGTAGTATAAGCCTTACAGACCGTGCAGCATGTCTTGCAAAATAAGAAATCAGGCATTCGGAACTCTGGTTTTCGTTTTTTCTTTCTTTTTTTCGGACGGACGGGAGGAAAGGCGGAGGGAAGGGAGAGAGAGAGAGAGGGGCAGGGAAATTTTTTTCTCTCGCGCGCGTTGCCCCCTTTCCCCCTCCCGCTCGCCCGTCTGTCCGGGAAAGAAAAAACAGATTTTCGAATGTCTGATTTCTGATTTTGCAAAAACATACTGCTGTGCTACAGCGCGAGCACCCTCTCTCCCCACCCCTCCGCACGCCATCCTTCGTTCAACTGCCCACTCTCGCCGCCAGCCAGACACAAAGCATTTCCCCCACCCCCCACCACCACCCACTTTCGGTCGCGTGCGCTGCAGAAGAGAAATGCTTCCGGCTTGGCCTTTTTTTTCGTTTTGGCGCACCTTCTCGCTAGAGCTTGTCCTAAGAATCCTGGTCTGGGCTAGTACTACCCTACATGTTTCATCTCCGCAGCTGTTTACTCTCTCTCTCCCTCCCTCCCTCCCTCCCTCCCTCTCTCTCTCTCTCTATCTATCTATCTATCTATCTATATCTCTCATACCCCGTGACCGAAAACACGGAGCCAAACGAGTGAAGGTTGGGGTTGCTGGGATCCCTTATGGGCACTGGTCTGGCACCTTGCAAAAGCCTACTAAACGACCATGCAAACTACTTGCAACGTCAATACAAACGCCGACACGCCAACGCACGCCCATCCCCCCCCCCCCCCCCCCCCCACACACACACACCCGCACACACACATACATAGGCGCATAATACGTACATACATTCAAATACATAAACACAAACACACCAAACACACACATAATACATACATACATACACTCAGAAAGACAAACACGAGGAAACACAACACCACACACACGCACACACACTCTCACGCTCACACACACAGACACACATACAAACAGAATACATGTACATACATACAAACATAATACATACATGCACACAGATACACAAAATACAAGCATATAAACACAACACGCGCGCCCGCGCGCCCACACACACATGCGAACACCAACACACACAGGCACATAAACACACGCCCACACACACATACACACACATACACAAAGACAAGCACACAGACATACACACAGACATACACACACATGCACACATACACCCACACACTCGCCCACTCTAACACCTACAGACACACAACATACACACACTCTACATAGATACATATGTACAAACATACATGCATAATAGCAAAGAAACACAAACACAACAAACACTCACGCACACAGACACAAAAACAAACACACACACACACACACTGCACTGTATACATACATGCAAGACATGCATGCAAGACATAAATAAGTATCTAACGAAACGGATGACCCCCTCCAAATTGACAATATTCTTAAAAATATAACCAATTCTTATTCCGCGAGTGAAAAGTTAATCGCAAACCCCACCCAACTTCAAACCTTATCACCACCGCCCAAATCATTACCATTGCCGACTTTACCTAAACCAATACCATCACCCAGTTTAACCGCGTCCACATCCGAACCAGCATCCACATTGTCTAGTTCGCTTAAACCATTACCATCGCCTAGTTTCACAATATCGTCTAGTCCGTCGGAAACAATAAAAAATGAAAATAATAATATTAATATTAATATAACTTCAGAAAAAATGACTACACCAGCCGAAATTAAATATGACCAACGAGCACGGAAGCACATGGTAGGGGCTATTGACTCAATACTTGAAGGTTTAGACGAACAACTGCTCAGAAAATAAAAGAACAATACATTCAAGTTATTAATGGGGCTTCAACCAAAGCGAAAATTAATCCTGATACATGGAAAGGAAAAAGTATTAAGGAGATTGAATCACACGCGACTAGAACCACGGGAATAAAAATGACACAATTAAATACTCACAGAGACACAATACTTAATGTAATCAAGGATGAACATAAATCTAAACTTACAAAGGAACAAAAGAAACAATTTAGAGAATATCTTGTAGCACAAAAGATCGCATCAATTGCTGATACAAAAGAGAGAAATATAGCAAGAAAGGGTATCGAAGAGTTAAAATCAGAATACTATGGTAAATACAAAACCGAAATAAAAGATGAAGGAGAAATTGGTAAAGTTAGAGACTTGTACAATAAAGCAATACTTGCTTATTCGTCTAATGATGCGAAAACAGGAGAAACTCTCTTCAACGAAATGAAAAAGATCGCACTGCCATTAGTGAAAAAATACAATTACCACCACCAGAGCAAAAGATGCCAGAGTCTCCACCAGAGCAAAAGATACCAGAACCAAAGATACCAGAGCCAAAGTCAAAGCCAACACAAGATGATAGTAAAGTACTTGTACCCGCACCACCTCAGGATGATAGTGAAGCCTCCGCAGATGTGAAAGCCCCCGCAGATGATTTAGTTAAAACTGGAGTGTATAAAAGTGGAACTAAAGCAGGATTACCATTTTATGAGAAAAAGCCATAGTTGATGATGCTAATTGAAAGAGTATAAAGAAAATCCAGACCCCAACCCTTCCACAACACCCAATCAGGCACTGGTTGATTTCATGCGATCAATTGAAGATTTTGTTGATAAACTTGTGGGAAAATCGCCCGCAGAACAAAAGAAGGAACTTTCAAATCTGTTTCGTTTCATTACACCATCTGATCAGAATGGAGGTATCGGAACCAATAAAACAAACATACTGCTTAAAGGAAATAAGGAACGGCAGGATCGTGTGCTAGATGCGCCAATGTATGAACTTTATGATAATACTCAATTCGGCAACACCAACAACAATATGATTATGAACCGCTATAACAGAGCAGTCATGATTAAACGAGCCTCTGACAAAGTCCGTATGCCATCCGTTAGATCGCGGTTGGTTAAAAACTTCAAAGCGGAAATTCCACCGCAAATACAAACAAGAGCAGAAAAGAAGGATTTTAAACCGCTAATCAACCCTCCCTCTGATTATTCTTTTGGAAGTCCGTATTCTCCATTCTTCCACAATTATGCCCATCCTCCCATGCCGTGGGGTGTTGAATACGATAATTACAGACACAATCAAAACTATTTTATTAATGCTTAAATATAACAAATGAAACGCGGACTTAGACCGAATAGATTACCGAGAAAAACACTTTTACGAACGGCACTAGAAGGAAGCAAAATTGAACAAATACACGAACATGAGTTTCAAGTTAGCAGACCCGTAATAACCGAATTACCAAAAAAGGAACAGAAGTTTAAAAAGGGGCTACAAATTGAAGCAATTGATTCCGAACGCGATAGTGTTAAAGAGAAGCCGATACAAAAGGGTAATATTCTTTCCGGAATGGGATTGTTTATCATATGCGGTGCTACTGGAAGTGGGAAGTCGGTTATGGTTGCTAATCTATTGGGCAATAAACACATGCTTAAGGGTTGGTGGGACGAAATTTTATGTTTTGTTTATCTCCCTCTAAGATGCTTACGGACATTTTGAAACTGAAAGACGATCACATTATAAGAGAAGATAGGCCAGAACTACTACGAAAAATCTTGGACGAACAAAAAAGCAAGATAGAGGCGAAGGGATATGAAAAGTACCAAAGATATTAATAATATGCGATGATGTTGCTCAATCTCGTAAATTTCTTAAACACGAAGTTTTACAAGAAATAGCCTTTGCCTCCACACACGCGAAGGTATCCGTTTGGATTACTACTCAATCATACATGCAAATCCCGCGAAATGTAAGAATCAATGCTCATTATATTGCTATATTTTCAGGTGTGAAGCGATCAGAGATTGAACGAATAAAAACGGAACACGAAAGCCAGTATTTAAGCGATAAGGAAATGGATCAGTTAATTAGACATGCGACAGCAGACCCTTATTCGTTTTTATTTATTAATAATAGAGTTGCCGATAAACGCCAAGTATTTAGAAAAAATTTTGACACTATTTTGCACTTAAAAAAATAATGTTATTCACAATGAGTAAGTTATTTACTACGCCATACGCACAGGCGGTATCCATTTACCGCCAGCAGAATGGCATTAAGGGATTATTTACCCCCAAGAAAGGCTCACCAGAATATACGTCCGTAATTCAAATCAGCGACAAAATTAAATCTGGAGAAATTCCCGCGCAATTTAAACCAAGAGCGTCACGAAAAAAGAAGATACAAGCCCCAGCCGATGTCTCGCCGATAGAAACTGCCTCAACTAAATCTGCCGACCTTTCGTTGAACAGAAAAACACCCGACTTACAGCCAAATCCCGTATCAAATACGACACCACCTCCAAATGCTTTACCCGTAGAAACAACTCCCGTCGCACCACCAGTGGAAACACGATCAGATGGGCTAATAGATGTGGATTTTGAAGAACTTGATAAGCAAACATTAAAATCTCAAACTTACAAAGACCTTACGCATTTAATTAATTTTATGAAGGAGAACAAAATTAGATAAATAATATATGATGATTAAAAATACACGTGCCTCCAATAAATTGTCTAATGAGTTTGTTAATAAACTTAATGAAGCAAACAGGCCAGTGAGTGATGGTATGTCATTGAACCATTTTGAATTATGGTCCAGTAAGGGTGCTCCTCCCGTAAATCAAGACCTCACGGAATATTCAAACTTGTATCCCATTGATAAATATAATTTACAAAACCTATTACCAGATATTAGCGATAAGGGAACATCGGATGTTGTTAATTTGGACACTGCCGTGTCTAGTTTGAAATTCTTACAAAAAGCAGTAAAGAATGCTACATCTAGAGAGTATCAACTTGACAGCAGAGAAGCACGTGATAGTGCTTTGACATCAATACAAGGTGATGTAAGAAAAATAAAAAATGTGTTTATGCCAGACGAATAAATAAGCGATTAATTTTTGAAATAATTATTTTTTTTCAATAATATAAGCGAACGTATTTCCACCATGAGTGAATCCAAGGACATGAAGAACACTGAGGAGTTGATGTCCCTCAACAACCTCAAGTATGAGTTGCCAGCAAATCTGGCGCTCACTGAACAGGGAAGTATCTTTAAGAAGAACTTCTCCGATCAGCAGACTTATACCAGTGCTTCTGGGACTGAAATGATTTTTACATTACAGGCAAGCACTGATTTTGTTTATGGAAAGAATTGCTATTTGTCATTTGACGTTATGGCCGAAGGATTGGTGGCCACTGATGGAAAAGATAATGTTGCTTGTGCTCTTGGTTTTCAGAACACACCAGCGACCGCTATTTTTGAAAGATTTTTGTTGGAAAGTAAGGATGGTAGCGAACTTGAACGAATTGAAGATGTTAATAAAATGGTGCGAAATATTCTTCCATGGCATTATCCTTTTGATTATCGTCGGCAGGCACAGATGGCGGGACAGAGAGAACCAGTTGAAGTTAGTACGGAGATTAAAACTACAACATATTCCGTACAAGATTTTGCGCTCAATGATCCCACTGCTGGTAGTGTTGCGACTGGTAAAGTTTTGAGAGTTTGTATTCCTCTTCATTACTTCTCGGGAGTGTTTAATGAAGAAACTCTCATTCCTCCCTCTCTGATTAGTGGTATGAGACTTCGTTTGACATTTGCACCAGTACATGAAGCATTGACTATTATCGGAACCTCTAATGGTGCGATTCCTACTGTATTTACTACCACTAATTTGAAATACATCGTAACAAATCCAGTTGTTATGTTAGAGACATTTTCTCTCGCTCCCGCTGTCCAGAGAAATATTCTTGAACAGATGGGAAGTAAGGATGGGCTTCCATACACTTATGAAACATATTATAACCAAAAGGCAAATCCCGGTGCTTCAGTTGATTTTAATCTTCAAGTAAATAAGGCCGTTGCCCGTGCTCAGTGCTTGTATATCGTTACTCAAAATGTGCTCACAGAAAATGCTAATATTGACAACTTGGGAACTACTCAAATGCCTTACAGACAATATCAATGCAGTATTGGTGATTGGTATGCTCCTCAACAGAAGATGGAAATCGGAGGAAGCACCGATACTCTGGCCGCCGTTCAACGAGGATGTGCCGAATTGTATGCTAACAATCTCCAAGCGACTATGGTCATTCGTGATGCTTACATGTCTTCGTCTGTTTCTCTTGAAAACTTCCGCAAGTGGTATTCTACTTCAGATAAAACAGGACTTACATCTAACTCAGGATTCGCTACCATTATCCAGACACTCAATCAATCGCCACACATTGGAGCATCTGGTCTAGCAGTTAATAACTCACGAACTGCGGAAGTCACTCTTCGTTATGCTTCTGATTATGCTGTCACAAATAAAGCAATCACTGCTTGGTTAAAATATGTCAAAGTCGTGTCTATCTATCCATCTCGCTGTGTCGTAAAACAATAAAAAAATTAAAAATTAGAATAATATATTTTATAATATAGCAATGTCGTTTACGATCTCCAACTTAGAAGACGAAAAGCGAACCCGCAAAAATTTCCTCCTTCGTGTCTCCTCAAGTGATAAAACAGAATCAAAATCCGCTTCTACTCACAATGGCCGTTTCGTCGTTGATCTCCCAGCAACTGGTCGGAATATTGATATAATCAGTGCTTATGTCGTAAAGAGTATCTCTATCCCAAATGTTTTCCCAAACATACCGAGTTATGCCAACACTCTCACATTGATTAAAACAACTGGATCCGCTACAAAAACGGCAATCGTAACAGAAAATCAATACAACATTGATACATTTATTACCGCCCTTCAAACTGCGATTAATTCAGCAATTACCCCTAACTCCGTAGTTATAACTTTGAACTCCGTTAATAAATTGAATTTCGCTTTCACTGGTGATACGTATGCTTTTGATTACGATAATAGCACGATTAGAGACAAGATAGGACTGACGGCCGATATATCTAATCGGTGAAACGGCCGTTTATGTTCATAGCCGTGCTTTAAATAAAGCAGGATTGGTTGAAGCAAATGGTAATTTCTCTGTCGTTGGTAAATGTAATTTAGATAAGCCCTATGGAGTCCAGTGTTACTTTGAATCGTCAAACGATGTTGCCGATTATGTGCCATTTAATACAACAAAAAGTTTAAGATCTATTGATATCGTTATTAGAAATGCTGGCGGTGAAGTTTTGGAGGTTCCTTTAAACTTTGAGGTTAGTATTCTCTTGAAGGAGTATCATGCGTAATAAAAAAGAAAATATAAGATATAATAACTTTTATACAAAATTTAGATATACTATTTACATGATACAAAATATTAACTCACGACGAAGACGACAACATAAAGAACAAATCCCCTGCGGTGTCAATATTGACCAGTTTTACAAATATTTGAAGACAAATCACGCACAACTAACTGAAGAATTAATCAAGGATAAGGACTTTGAATATATTAAAAAAATGTCAATAGAGATAGAAAAAAAAATTGATAAATAAGATAAGATAAGTATTTTTTGTGTGTTTAAATCTGATCTTCAATCCAGTTTAATGAAACATAGATATTAGCAGTTCCGCCGCTTGTATTTTGTGCGGATATGGTAAATGCCTTACTTGGTCCTATCTTGATATTATATTGAGACAAATCAATGTATATTGATGAACCACCAGACAACACATATGTAAATATCACACTTCCGCCCGTTCTTGTAGTTCCTGCCGTATCAACCTCTGCTAACGATGTGTTTGTATCGTAATTTGAATAAGAAGGTGTTCCTCCTAATGTGGTATTAAGAATAATTCTCGCGATACATGTTTTAGTGTCTGAATTGCTGATACACAAAGTCTCAAAGTAGATTATGTTGTAATTCGTTTTGCTGTTGAATGTGGCACGATTTCTAATAGTAAATATGGCATTCTCAGATGATCCTATACTCTTGACATTATCATACGAATTAGTTATAACAATAGTCCGATCAATATTCCCTTCAACTGCCAAAAACATGCTGGCAGTTTTCATTACAACGGATCCAAGACTTGACGAATATGCCTTCGCATAAATAGCAAACGCCGCCTGATCCAATGATGGAGTGGTAGCAGTGCTCGCGTATTTAATTGAATGAATTATTTCCACTCGTCCAGTTCGCGGGTTTTCAATTTTGAATGTAATTTGACCACTGCCCAGATACTGAACAACTATTTCAAACACCTTCAATTTAGTAAAATCAATCGTAGGGAAGTTTCCAGTATTATTACATTTATCAACATTCCACGCATATTGACTGACCACATTTTCTACACTTCCCGCCGTTCTTACAACAGGCATTCCCAAACTTGATTGTCTAAAACATAAATTGTCTGCTGGTGTGCCTATGCCAATATCGCAATTGAAACTATCTGCGGCGATAGATGACGGAAACAATGCGGAAAATCTAGCAACTAAACCCATACCACTTCTATATTTGGCTCGTTCAATAGTCGTAATCTGTGCCGTTGAATTACCTAAGGCGGATGTCGTTAAACCGCCATTGAATTAGCAGACGATACCACCCCGCCATTAGTCTCCGTTTTGTCAAAGAATCGTGTATTAATACCATATGTAAATATATTTTGTAATACTGGCGACAAAGTGGCCGTTCTCAATTCTCCGAAGGCGGTTGTTGGTAAAGCATCTTTAATACTATCAATAGATAATGATGTAGTTGATGAAGATGGTGTATTCGTGCTTTGACCAAAAAGGTTCATTTTATATTTTATATTATATAAAATATGTCAATAATAATACATGCTTTGCCAAGTGATATAGTTGGACACATAAAAACATTTGTTTATTCAGAAATGTCCCAACAGAATTATAGAAAAGAATTTTGCAATATATGCGGTTTGTCTCGCACATTCCAATCACACCCACCTATCATAGCAGTTGATATTGATAATGTAGATGGTGTTCAGCTTTTCACAATCTGTTCTATTAATTGCTACAGACGAGAGTCTAATATTAGAGCAAGATATGGTGAACCGCCTTTAATCGTTGTTAAGTATTAATCTTTTTGAACTTTTTGTTTATTTCTTGTGCTTCTCCGTAATGGTGCTTTTACTTCCTCTGTCGCGGTTTTTTCTTGTGGCACTTCTTTCTTCTCTTTGATAAACTTATTAACAATAACGGCTCCAATCTTGCTTAATTGTCTTAGTTTAATATTTGTTATTATTACCCCGTGGTCGTTGTAAATCTGTTCGAGCAATTTATACTTATCATCTCTGCTTGCTTTTTTTCCTCATGGTTGATATTTGCTTTCTTCTTCTTCTCCGTTTTCACTTTCAGTTTCATTAATATTATTTAAATTCAGACATAAATCTATCTTTCTTCTTAGTTCCTCTAATTATGTTTTAATTCCTTCTGCCTTAATTTCTTCGGGGTCGGCCACATTAACCCAACTATAACTAAAACTAGTAAGCATATCACCATGACCGAGCACATTAGAAACCCATGTATTGAAATTCTCTATTTTCGGGTTGGCAAAATTACTATACGACAAACTCGCATAAAGTCTCCGCAACATACTGCTTTTCTGCGTGTATTCCGATAGCCAAGGAAAGATTTTGATAATCCTTTTGTTTAGTTCATTGTTTTTTTGTTTATCAAGCACGCCTTCTTTGTTGATGATAACTGCTTTTTTTCTTTTTGAAGTGGTTCCTTATTGAATTTACTTGTTCAATTACGAATTCAGGAGTAAAAAGGACGACAGGTCTCTCAGTCCAATTCTTTTCTTGTCCTTCTCTCTTTTTTGCTAAATTATTTACCCTCAACCAACTTGGTTTATCTGGTATCAACTCATATGTGTTTTTATCAAATATTTCCACGGGCCTCGCTCCAATTGCTATCATCAAAGCAAGTAGTTTAAGATAAGGGTCATTACTTAATATCATATCGTTCATTTTAGCCATTACATCACGAACATCAATCTGTATTTTTTGTTCATTTTTTACTTTGACATCTTTTTTATACCCCTCAACAATATCAATCCGCTCGTCTTCATTCAGATTAAAATACTTATCCAGTTTGCTCATTTCATATACCTTTTCACTTTGATAAGGTTCTATTGCTTTTTTTCTTACCTCAGAAAGTCTTTGTCTTCTAAAATACTGTTATTATTGGTAATATCCATAGATATTATTGATAATACAATACAGTACTACGTGACTACAGTTGAGCAGATTGATTTCCAAGCTGAGCCTGGCTCCGAGTCCGTGACGCCGGCCGTTAGATTCTATCTCTTCGCCTTCCCACTCAACTTTGACGAGTGGCAAGTATTTTTTTATTAATAAAACAGTGCTTGCTTCGAGATGCAATGTATTGCTGTTGACATTCAAGTGAGCAAAAAAATTAGTTTTTATTTTTTGGTTGAAATTTTTGTTTTGCGATAAAATTTCAGTTTTGCTGGAAGTTTGGTTTTTGGTGAAAATCTCAGTTTTGGTTGGAAATTTCTGTTTTGATTTAGAACTGATTCCTGTCACCACCGCCGGACAAAGAATTCCGGTCGCCACCGCCGGATAATGATGTGATGATTAATATTAATAAAAATTAATTCTCCTAATATTAATAATATAATTATATATTACTAGAATATTCACACTTTTAATATAATATTAATATAGGAAAAATATTTGTACAGCTTCAATACTGAGCTATTATAATCATGATATATAATATTATCAATAATATTGAGATCATGAGTCAGTCACTTGAGTGAGTCTCGTCTCATCTCTCTTTACGAAAAGATTGAAGCTGAAAACCATGATGAGAGATATAAACTTCTCACCGTTGTGAAGTTCTTTCAACAGCTACTCTTGGTCCGACAATAAAATCCTGCCGTTTTCTAAATAAAAACTATCCAGCACGCAATCTTCTGCGTCCACTTCCACTACATATGCTTCATATCTCTCATCATGGTTTTCATCATCAATCTTTTCGTACGGTGGTTTTTCGCTTTCTTGGAGGCCCTTATTGAGGACCCAGGAGGGCGCAAACTTACTTTTTGCCCACCTGCGCGCGGCTTCAGATCCTCCACCAAAAAATCTTTGCCCTGCAGCTACGCCATAAACATGCCATAAAATTTTGCTTTTTGCTTTGACTTTGCGCTGTTATGGAGAGGCTAGTGGCCTGGCATTTTGACGTGTCCAGAAATTGTCTGCACGATCCTCCAGAGGGCTACGTGTGTTGGGGCGCGTGCGGGTGCATGTAGAGGACAAACACTCCCTCGTGATCGATATGACACGCTCCACTTGGTGCAAGAACCCGGCCCGGTTGCTCTATTGATTTTTTTTTTAATCTGCCTTGCTACTGAACGAAGAGGAGAGCTACTGATACGGAAAATCTAAATTAAAAAAAATTATATTATTAAAAAAAAATTAATTTTATTTTTTTAATAGGGTCCGGTTTTTTAGCTCCAACGTATCATCCTCTCCACCATCCTCCCCCCCGTGTTGGGTTAATTTTTTTTCTCACAGAGAGAGAGAGAGAGAGAAAAGCGGAGGGGGGGGGGGGGAGTTATGGATGTGTTGTGTATGTATTTATGTATGTTGTAGTGGATCGTGTAGAAAACGCGGGCGTTGTTGTCGTTCCCTCTGTCTTCCACACTTCTCTCTCTCTCTCTCTCTCTCTCTCTCTCTCTCTCTCTCTCTCTTTCGCACACACACACACACACACACACTCTCTCTCTCTCTATCTCTCTCTCTCTCTCTCTCTCGCACACACACACACACACACACACACACGCGCGCGCTCTTTCTCCCACCACCAAGGTATACAATCAAACTATCTTCGCTGTTCAGGTGCTTGCACGCTCTTCAGGTATCTATCTATGTATCTACCTATCTCTCTATCTTTATCTATTCTTTTTATCTATATCTATATCTATGTCTATGTCTGTTCAGGTGCTTGCACGCTCTCCGGCTCTTCAGGTATCTATCTCTATATCTTTATCTCAATCTTTATCTCAATCTTTATCTCAATCTTTATCTATATCTTTATCTTTATCTCAATCTTTATCTATATCTAATACCTTTATCTCAATCTTTATCTATACATCTTGAGGGCGCTCTAGCAGCTATAAACAGCTTCAGATAAGCTATCTATATCTACATCTATTTCTCTATATCTATATATCTATTTATCTTCAGGTCGCTCTAGCAGCTATCAAGAGCTTCAGATAACCTATCTATATCTATATCTATATCTATTTTTTATCTATATCTATATCTATTTATCTATATCTATATCTATTTATCTTCAGTGCGCTCTAGAAGCTATCAATAGCTTCACATAACCTATCTATATCTATATCTATTTATCTATATCTATATATCTATTTATCTTCAGTGCGCACTATCAGCTATCACAAATGAGTCTGCGGCTTAGGTGATACGTTAGATGAGTAGACTCTGACGCTAAGTAATATACAAGTAAGTAAGCTAAGTTTTTATTAAATCTTTTTTTAAACGCCCTTGTGTTCAAATCCATTGCAAGAGTTTTTTAAAATAAGAAACAACAAAAAAAAGTGGGAAAAGGAGAAGAAAAATAGAGAATATAAAATTACGCGCATCCTGCGCCGACAACGGACCGGACACTGTGTCAGGAGGAGTTGGCTAGATCACCTGCCTTGAGCAGTCGTGCTCGGATTGCCTGAACCCGTTGCTTGTGCACAATAAGTCGCACAACCTCTTGTTGCTACTTGTTCTGCAGCCGCGCGGAGGTCGAGACAAGTTGAAAAGAGAAACACAAGACCATCAAAGACAATGAACGACCTTTCACAAGGTTGTGAAATCAAGATATTAGATTTGCATTCCATAATATAATCATTCTTTCACAAAACGTACAATTTTCACAGCACCAATTAGCTTACTTATTTCAAAATCTGTTCCTCCCAACTAACAGTCTCGGAGCGACATTTCCCTCCCCCCCCCCCCAACTTTCCCTCTTCCACTTCTCCCTTTTCTCTGCTACTGCTGAGCAAAAAAAATTTCTCAGCATTAAAAGAGAGGTGCATATTCGAGGAAAACAAATAAAACTGCTGCAGTCCCTTTAAGCTAACAATAAACAAACTTAAAAAAAAAAAAAAAAAAATTTAAAAAAAAAATGTCTTGGCGGCCGGCATGCTGCCAGCAGTGCGCGCCACATGCAAGTACGTGTGGCGCGTGCCAGAGCACACGGACCTGCTGCTAGAACTATATGTGGCCGCCGGCGGCGCCGTGTGGACGCTGCCGGCCGGAGCCGCCACCGGCGCTCGCCGCCGATAATTAGCGCAGGCCAATGATTTCACAGTGTACTGGAGCGATAACAGAGTCATGCAGACGTGCTCGGCTGCCGAGCTATGCACGCACACGTTTGCGAGCGACTGCATATTCTGCCACCAGCCGCGCCATCCTCGAGGGTACTGTCGTGTGCTGTGCCATAACGCCTGCGTGGCGCGAACAGCTCGCGGGCGGCGGCATAGCGCTGCTTTCTATCACTGTTACGTTACGTTACGTTACGATACGCTACATTACGTAACAGTTCGTTATGTGGTCACGTTACGTAACGTAACAGTTACGTAACGGTAGGTTACGTTACGTTACATACTCCATCATATGGACGCTTCTTAGATGAATAATTGCAAGGATAACTCCTGTGATAATTGTAATGTGAAACTGCTTAAAAGGAGTTCACTCGAACTATTATTTTAATATTCATTATTATTATTCGATAGGAGTATAATTATTTGCGGTGGGCTTCTTAAGGCTTACGAGGAAAGCCGCAGCCGATCAGACCTATATTCATTATTTAGGGTAATTCTAGCTTCGGGGATAATTACAAGGATAATGCCCGGGATAATTATCAAATGCTTTACTGTGCTTCTTCTTTTTCTGCTCCTTCAAAATGTTCTCACATCTTAACTTTTGATTTTCCTTCCCTTTTATTTAGTTGTACTATATCTCCTTTTATGTTTGTCCTCTGAGTTTTTGCTCAAACGTCGAAGAAGAAGAATTATATCTTGCCCATCCAAAACTCCAATTACCTACACGTTCGGAAAATGAAAAGGTAATGAATGTGAGATAAGAATGGGAAGAAGAAGAAGAAGAAGAAGAATTATATCCTGCCCATCCAAAACTCCAATTAGAAGAAGATTCTGAAGGAGAAGAAGAATTCTATCTTGCCCATACAAAGCTCCAATTACCTACACGTTCGATACCTCTGTAACGTACATGTTCCACTTGCGTACATGACTTGAGAACAGCGGTATTTATGATGCCGACAATAATATCATTAGCAACAGTCCGAAGATTCTCTGGTTTGCAGGTAGCAAACTCACCCCCATTCTGAAAGCCTAAAATCTGGGACGGCGCGATGTCGACTAGTCTTGCACAATCAGAGGATAATAAGCAGTGCGACCATTCGGTTTTTCGCGTTTTGGCATCCATGATTAAGACGTATAACGCAATACAGATTGCGTGTGTTTGACATTCTAACACCCAAGCTAGTCGTTCCAGGCTGTCCTTCCCACCTTTAGGGCATGTCTTACCAAATGTGGGCATCAATGCATTTCGACTGCATAAATCTCCTTCTAAGGATGCTGCCCAACCATAATGCATTCCAACATGAATCCCAGGTTTACTGCAATCACTTTCAAAACTGTATGCTTCGCGAAAAGATTGCCAAGCCATGTCTTGAAAAAAGTTGTATTGACTATACATATCACTTTGGAATATATCTCCGATCGTTTTGTTGACATGCTGACTAGCCCAGTCGCGAAGTGCAGGGAAAATTTCTCGCTTAACTAGAGCAGGCAAATTCCACATACCACTGTATCCAGAGTAGGGCAAGTCCATGGCTTTTTTCGGATGATCGAAAAAAATATGGTTTTTATGCCAACCCACTGCACGCACTTTGCCCTGGTTGAACATCAGCTCTTCGAGACCATATGTCCCAAGAGCAGCATCCGTATCAATCATGGCGACATATTTTGCCTCCGTTACATGATCCACGAAGAAACCACTCCAAGATTGGCGACGATACCTTCACACCATTCATCAACCAAGTTTATATCAGCGTTTTGACTCCTCCGCCACCCCCCCCCCCACCCCCCCTCCTTTTCTGTATCTTCGTTCGTCCTGCTTTCGTCTTCTTTTGCATTCTGTATCATCCTTTCTGTTTCTTTTTGTTTGATGATTTCTTCCTTCTGTGTTACTTACTGACAGAGTTTGTATGCTTACCCAGCTTTGCCGCCCCATGCATGGTAACCAAGGGGTGGATCCTCCAGCACCACATCTGCGTTCGGCCACATGTTGGCATACATCTCGGCCATGGGATCTTCACTGTCCAAAATGAGAATTACACGGCCCAAGTGTTTGGGCCAAAAGACGTTAACAGATAGCATGCAAGTTGTGAGAACATTATGGCCAAGAGGCGATATAGGTGCACGAATAAGAAGGTCAATCTGACCAAAACGTCCCCCCATCCCAGGGACAGTAGGCAAAGGATTGGAAGAGAGCTTTGGTATTTCATAGTTGTACCGAAGTAAGCTCTTGCTTCTGAACACCGAAGGACTTTTCAATGGGTTTGATGGATAGATTTCATATTCGATGCTGTCCATCTTCGATAAAGGAATGGGTTCTA
>WBZZ01000778.1:92500-111399 GCA_019918135.1 Paulinella micropora
TTCAAAAAACACGACCCACTCCAACCACTCACCCACGAAACAGTAGACTGGACAGACACACACCTCGTAGACCAAACATTCAAAATATTCATCAACGAAAGCCTCCCACCAAACACCCTCATGCTCTTAAAACAGGCAATCAAGCTAAAGAAAGAGCTCATTGAGGCCACTGGCGCTACCATCTACGTCTGGACCAGAGACGGCGAAGTCTTCTTCAAGGAGCAGACAAAGGAGCACAGGTTGGTAATCAAGACAGAAGAAGACATCAAAATCATCAAAGAATTACACATACCCCACAAGCCAAACCAACAGCACAACAACACACCCATGAACATCTAAATGAGCACCCAAAATAAACTCCCAGAGCATCTCACCCACCCTAACCTCCTCCCACAATCCTTCAAACCATACCTGTCTCTCACTTCAAAAAATAACAAAAATAAAACATATAATAAGAACATAAAAAACAACAGCAACAATAATAATAAAAATAACAATAACAATAAAAACAACAACACACACAACAATACAATCACAATATACCACACCAACATCCACTCCCTCAAAGCACACCATCAAGACCTAATCACACACCTACAACTCCTACCCTTCCAACCAGACATCATCATACTCACAGATAACTACATCACCCAACCAACCAGTAACAACGCATTTCCAATCCCTACATACACAGCTAAACATCACATCGACATCTCAATATACTATAAAAGCAACATGCACATTACAATAGTCGATAAACAAACCATATCGGACTCATGCAAAACTCCACTAACACTAAGAATATATAATAATAAACTTAAAAACAAACCAATACACACAATAATAGGTATGTATAGACGCCCACTCATAGACAAACAATTCATGCATGCATTACAAAATAACATAAACAGCATACTACAGAAAACGCCTACAAGCACAATAACACTAGTAGGTGACATCAACTACAACCTACTCGACAACATACATAAACCACACACAGACTTTCAAAACCTAATGGTACACAACAACCTCTACACAACAATAACAAAAGCAACAAGACACGACATGGTCCACACAACATCCCACACACTCATAGACATGATAATCACCAACATCAATGCCAACATAGAATCAAACATTATAAGCACATGCATATCAGACCACCACCCCATATACGCAATAATACACACCCGCACAAGAAAACCAGACACAGACAACACACCCAGACTTACCAAAAACATGTACGACAAAAACAAAGACGCAATCCTAGCAAACCTCAAAACACAGTTAGAATACATCACGCAGAACAACACAGAAAGCAGCGACACAAACCAAAAGTTTAGAGACATACAAACAACAATAACAAAAGTAATAGAACACTTCGAACGAAAACCCAAGCAATGCAATAGAAGAAAAAGCTGGTGCAGCCCCATAATAAAGAGGCAAATAAGAAAAAAGCACCTACTATATAAAAAATGGAGAGATAACCCGACAACAGAAAACAAACAGGCATACAGGACACAGAGGTACAAAGTCGACAAAATAATACACAAAGCCAAAAAAGACGAAATAATGAAGACGCTAGAAGAAAATAAAAACAACCCAAAAAAACAACACAGAAAACTCAGAGAATTAGTACCTAACAACAAACCACCGAGAGCGTCACCAACCACAATACAGTACAACAACAAAACACACACAGACCCCATAGAAATAGCAAACTCACTCAACGATCACTACATAACAATAGGTAAAAAAACAAGCAACAGCATACCAACAACCGAACACAAACAACAACAAGAAGAGAGAGCGGAAGAAAACAAACAAACACATCCAAGCTTCAAACTACATAACACAACAGAAGACATTGTAAACAAAACACTAAAAAATATGAACAGAGATAAAGCAGAGGACATATACAAAATAAAACCAACACTTATAAAAGACATGCACGCCTTCCTCACACCTATGCTTACCAACCTCTTCAACAAAGCCATAAATGAAAATAAATACCCAGACGCACTCAAAACAACAAAAGTAATAGAACTATACAAAGCCAGCGACACAAGCATGCCAGCCAACTACAGACCGATATCACTACTACCCATAATAGCTAAAGTATTTGACACAATAATAAATAAACAAATAATGGACCACCTAACAAAACACAACATAATATCACATACACAATACGCATTCCGACCTAACTCAAGCACAACCATGACAGTCCAAACCATAATAAACCAAATACAAAAACACAAAGATAAAGAAGAGCTAGTACTAGCTCTTTACGTAGACCTCTCGAAAGCATACGACACAGTAGAACATTCAAAGTTACTCGACAAACTTCGACGAAATTTTAATTTCAACGAAGGCACAGTCCAGTTCTTTGAATCCTACTTCTCAAATCGCATTCAAGAAGTCCACACACAATATGCCAAGTCCCACAAACGCACCATCACACATGGCATCCCACAAGGCAGCACATTATCCACCACCTTCTTCCTACTCTATATCAACGACATAATCAATATCATACAACAAGGAACAGTATATACATATGCAGACGACACAACACTTATAATAACGGCAAAAACTCCTACAGACTTACAACAAAAAACACAAACAGAAATAACTAAGCTAATAAACTACTTCCATTCTAATAACCTAGTACCCAACCCAACAAAAACAACATACACAATTTTCCATAAAACAAAACAAAATATCACAATAACAATAAACAACCACACCCTCGAGCAATGCCAACACGCAAAACTCCTGGGCATAACACTACAACATAACCTTAAATATGACCAACATATCAACAACATAATCCGTAAACTCCAACCCACAATCAACTCATTATTATATGCTAAAAAATATCTAAACACCAAAACAATGAAACAACTATACTACACACACATATATCCACACCTCATACAAAACATCTCCATCTGGGGGACGCATGACAACAAAAAGAAATATATACAACCACTCATAAAAATACACAAAAAAATAATCAGAATAATTGCAAAAACACACTACCGCGCACATACCAAACCAATCCTAAATCAACTCAAACTACTCGACATCACCCACCTATACACCCTCCGTGTATGCATAGAAAATCACCCATTCATTTACCCTAAAAAACACCTCAACAGACCACTCCACAATAACACATTTACACCAATCAATACCATACATCCATACAAAACCCGATACTCAACAAAAGGCAGCCTCTTTGTTAACCACAAAGACCCATACCTCACCAAGATCTTTGCAGATCAATGGAAATCAATTCCAAAACATATAACAGATGAAACAAAAATAAAGCCATTCAAAAAAGCACTAATGACATATCTACTAAAACATCAACAAACATCATAATATATGTAACATATGCACACGCGCGAAAAAAAAAAAAAAAAAAAAAAAAAAAAAAAAAGAGAGAGAGAGAGAGAGAGAGAGAGAGAGAGAGAGAGAGAGAGAGAGAGAGAGAGAGAGAGAGAGAGAGAGAGAGAGAAAGGGAACACCAAGCTTGCTCCTTTGTCTACTACCTGAAGGAGAACTCTCCGGATCAATCGACGTATATGGTCAACCACGCCCACTCTCAACTCCCCCCTCTCTCTCTCTTTCTCTCCTTTCTCTCTCTCTCTCTCTCTCTCTCTCTCTCTCTCTCTTTCTCTTCTTCTAGATGGAAAAGAAAAGAGAGGGGGGGCCGCCGCACATAAACGACTACACCTTTACAATAACATATATACATAACATAACAACATAATATTAATATCACCGCACAATATATCTAAACAGAAATATTAATTTTAATAACTATAATATAATATTAATACTGAGCAGCTGAATACTAATTTAATATCGACATCTTCCTTAATACGCTCAACTAGTACTGAATAACTAGGTTTCCACCTTAGATAAAGGTATAACTTACTAGCTATACTTTTCACGTGGACGTTCCCTGAGTCCAATTGTAAAATTATTCTCTCAATAAAAAATGAAGAAGAAGAAGAGAGAGAGACCGAGAAAGAGATCGAGAGAGAGGTCGAGAGAGAGATCGAGAAAGAGATAGAGAGAGACTTTTACCACCGCATAGAAGACTGAATATGATCAACAACGATTTGAGCGTATAGCGCAGACAGCCACCAGCGACATACATTTTGTTCTGCCCCAGTTTTAGGCGCTTGTGATGGCATCACGGCACCACAGCCCGCGCACCAAATCTTTTGCTGGCACGGCGGGGCCACCTATTTCCAACCTCCGACCGGAACGTAACAAGTGCATGAATTTCGGCAATGATATGATCTAAAAGATGATATTTCGACAAACATATTTGTTGCGTTAGCGCTGATAGTATGTGATTGCAGTATAAACTGTAACTTTTGTGGTAATACAGCAGTTCCTGCCTAAAATACACTAAGAAATTCTTGAAAGTGGCTTATCTTTAGCCACTCTAAATAATCAGAACCAAATGAAATTATGTTTGAGAACTTCTAGAATAAGTTGCGACATGGTCGCGCAGTAAAAGAAAATGATTTGACGCTTGTAGTGTTCTCGTCACTTTCGCAAGTTCCTCTAACACGAGAAGAGCAATTCTTGTTTGGAGTTTTCTTTCATTCCCACCCGCCCACCCTTTGCCACTATGTAGTTTCGTATGAGCTTTGTTACTTGCAAGCATGATACGAGACGGGCTGGTCTGGGAGAAGATACAAGTGATAAAACAAGAACTGGCGATAGGGTGGTTGTGGTGCAAGTAACTGCGCTGGATGGTTGAAATTGCTTGTGAAAGGTGCTGATTTGTGTATTTTGGGAACGGGAAAAGGAAATGGAACCAATTGGAAAGTTGTCGGACTGGATCGCGTTATCACAGGTGGCGTTTTGATAATGAAGTGTGTAAAAAGATATGATAATATTAAGGAAAATTTTCAAACAACGTACAGATTTTATGTTGGTTGTGGATCCCTGACTATAGGAAGTTTTGCCGATTACTAATTTAGATCGTATCTGAATTTTTGGAGCGATGAATTGTTGGGTTGCTGAATGTTACGGTTGTAATATGATAACTTTTGTTATTGTTTTAGTTGTAATGGTTTCAATGTTATTTTCATTATCATTTTTTGTGCTATTTTTGTCAGTACCCAAACTACCCAAACATGCATAAGTAGAGAAAGTTTAATAGCTCAAGTTCAATTTAAGGACGCGTTTGAACGTGGTAAAGGATCCTGCACACGTAAACAGATTGGATTGTATTGGAATGTCAGATAAAGCAATACTACCTCTTTGTGTTAACACGTTGTCGGCTCGAAACTTCAGCTGATGATACGTAGTGCAGGTGTTACCTATGAGAGTATGAATTGTGGTGACGTAATGTACTTTAACAAGGATTGAAGTGTGTGTATGTGTGTGGATGTCCGCGAGGTCGGTGCATAAGTGAGTGTGAGTGATTCTATTATAGAGTGTGGAATATGTTTGACAGTGGTAGTGACTTGCTAAGGACTGTTGTTATGTTGTGTGGCTGATGCTTGTTATTGTCAGGTGCTACTGTAGTTTGGATTTATATGCATCTGGATGTGGTGTGAAGTGAGTTAGTGTATGTCCCTTATGAGTTCCTTGTGGTAGGTAGTGTGCTGTATTGTGATGTGTAGTGTGACGATGGTAAGTATGATGAGTGTGTTTGAATGAGAAAATGTAAGTATATTGATAAGTCTGCGAACGTTATTTATTGAGTGACTCGCTGTGCGGTTGTCCAAAGAGGTTTGTAGGAGTGTGATGGTCTGAATGTGTGTCTGATGATCGGTATACGTATGCATATTTGGAAAACGATGATCATGAGGATGATGATAGTACTGTGGTACGCTATTTTGCTTGTTTTATGTGGTGATGTCGTTTTTGAAAGTGGTCGGTACTGTTTGCGTTACTGGTTCATGTAGGAGTTTCATATAACATTTATAATTATTTCTGTGTTGGTTGACTGGGTTGTGATTTCTGTTGCTTCCTTTGGAGTGTTGTGAGAGACGTGTGTTGTATGTTGTAAGTGTTTATGCTCATTACTGTGAGCACGTGTTGCTCTCTTGCATTTCTGTGTTTTCTTGCCTTGGTGGGCTGTGTGATATAGATCGTGAGGTGACTGGATCTAGTTATGATTACATTTTATATATTAAAATATCATTCTATTATTGTTATTTTTGAATACTGCGTGTGGCAAAACTGGGAGATATACCAGCATATATTACTGTGATTTATGTATAAGTACAGTGATAATTATGTATGATTGAATCGGTGAGCATTATTACATAGAGAAACATGATTGTTGAGTGTCTGTTGTGAATTTATTTCGAGTCTAGATAGAATAGAAATAGGCAGAATTTAGTGTGGTAGGATAGCAAATAGAAACCACAAACCAGGTTGTTTCCTAATAAGGACGAACCTGGAGGGGAATGTAGGTAGAGGGAGAGGGTAGCAAAATAGTGTTTGTGTGAGCAAAACACAACACAACTGAATCTTTTCATTTACCGTTTCGCTACCGTTTCGCAGGTGATTCACTACATACATAAAACATCACAGCAACTAGAATCTTCGCTGTCTGTGGTTATCTTCACTGTCAGTGCAAAGTAATAATAGATTACGCTTCGAGACTGTAAAGACAGGTGGATATTTTTGTTTTTCTTTTTTTTCTTTAATGAAATCGAAAGTGAAATTGTACACGATAAAGTCAGAACTAAGTCATGAAAGTAGTAGTCAGAATTAATTCATGAAACTGAGTGAAAAGCTAACTTAATACACTATAAATTATATAAAATAGAAAATATGAATGAGAAAAGAAAAGTGGAAAATCGAGATCAAAAGAAAATATAGGGGGAGAACAAGACTGAAAAAGAAATCTTCTTCTTTTGCTCCTTCTCCTCCTTCTCCTCCTCCTTCTCCTTCTCCTTCTCGCTCTCCTTCTTCTCCTCCTCCTTCTCCTTCTAAATTCCCCTTCTTCTTCTTCTTCTTCTTCTTCTTCTTCTTCTTCTTCTTCTTCTTCTTCTTCTTCTTCTTCTTCTTCTTCTTCTTAGCAAGTTCTTCTTCTTCTTCTTTGCCTTTGCCTTTGATTTAATGAAGTTACTTTTACAAGTTCTTCTTCTTCTTCTTCTTCTTCTTCTTCTTCTTCTTCTTCTTCTTCTTCTTCTTCTTCTCCTTCTTCTTTCTTTCTTTCTTTCTTTCTGTCTTTCTTTAAGGGTATCTGTTTTTTCTTATTCAGCTAACGAGAAAAACGAAATAACCCGATAATGATGCAGAGTTTGCTATCATAACCGCGTTAAATTTATGTTTTAATTCGAATTACAGTTTCAACATAAGAGTGGAGAGCAGACGTATTACTCACTCCAGGCAGTACTTGCACAAGAGCCAGAAGAACCCCTTCTGCCCAAATTATGTCAAGAGCCTTTCTATAACAACGAGAAGTCTTTCTCAAGGCTTCTCGATCTGCGCGATGAAATGGAAAATAAGGGTCTACCCCATGCATTCGATTATAAGCGCATCATGGCAATGATCCTGCGCGCACTCGCCATCGAGTCTGCGCAACCCCGAACATTCTCCGATACGGAACCGGCGCCCACAAGATACATAAAAATATTAATCGAAAAAGACGAGGGGGAAGTGCTGTGGTTTCAGCTGCAGTTGACTGCAAAACAGCAGTACCGCTACGGGCTCATGAGCGGCAAGTATGCGCAGCTGGTTGATAATTTTATGACCGAGTGGTCGCGTCAGAACAAGTACAAATGGGAGAGATATGACAACATTGGCGTTGGCGGGCCTACGGAAAGGCTGACTCTCGACGATCGATATTTTGAACAGTATTTTACCAACATCGCCGAGCTTGCTGAGACCCCTGAGAGAAAGGCAAAGCCAGGCGAGGATGAAGAGTCAGACAAGAATGAAGAGTCAGACGAGCAGGATGATGACGGAGACGCGACTAAAGCTGGCAAAGTACCGACTAGGGGCGACAGGGCACCAGATTGGCGCGCCTCCTCCTGGTAGCCCGTCTTTGTACGAAAAAAGAGAAAGCAGAAATTGATTTAATAAAAACAAAAAATCAATACAAAACAAAAAGCAAGAGTCGCAGGCTAGAGCTAGCTCAGGATAGGTGGCACGTCCGGCTCCTTCTTCGTCGTGGGCTCTAGCAGCTAGCAAGGCCTGGACGGCGCCGCGCACCGGCAGTTGCATAGGCTGTGTTACTAGCACTAGTGCCCATTCCTTTTCCAGCAGCAGGCATTCCCGGAGGGACCGACTGGCCGTGGTAGTGCCAGAGCGGCGCCGAAAGCGCACGTCGCCTACCATTATGGGGGGTTGCCGCGCGACGCGGCACGCGGCTCCGGCTGTAGTTCATAACACACGGCGCCCGCACCGCCCGGGCCGCCGCCCTGCTGGGCTAGGAATTCTTGGCCCGCCTCCCGTAGGTGCTGGCTTAGCACGGAGGCGGGTGCCGCCGCGGCGAGGGGCCGTGCTTGAGCAGGGGTCGAGCGCGGGAAGGGCGTGCGCAGAGATTCCAGTAGCGAGGCCACTTCGTGTTGTCTGCTCTCTCGGACGGACAGATTGAAAAGTACTAGCCAGCTAAGATTGCCTTCCCCTCCCTCTCTCCTAGCATCTTCGTCCCAGCTAGAACTCTGCTCTAATTGGAGCAGCAGCTGTCCGCCCGCGCCCTGGTCTATGCACCAGTCTCGTAGAAGTAGCCACTGCAAGCCTTCTGCTGGCTCCCTCTGCCGCTGCCGAGGCGGCTGCTGCATCATTCACCGCTCCAAGAGTCTGATTTAGAAAGAGTAGGGGGCGGGGGGAGACAAACACCAGAAAGAAAAGTGTGTGGGAAGGACGCGAGGAAGGAAGCGGAAGTGAAAAAAAGGGGGGAAAGGCCCGCCAGGGCCACGCGAGCCCTGGCGGGCCTTGTGCGCTTACCTTTTTCTTTTGGTTGGTCGAGAA
Organism: Paulinella micropora; assembly: GCA_019918135.1. Lineage (NCBI taxonomy): Eukaryota > Cercozoa > Imbricatea > Euglyphida > Paulinellidae > Paulinella > Paulinella micropora. The sequence goes on from WBZZ01000778.1 coordinate 101,471, forward strand.
GACGAAGAGGAAGATGTGGGCTGGTCTCGCTGATGCCAGATTTGTAGCTGCTCGTGTTGACCTGCCCCTGTCTCCAGGACCCCTTGTCGCAGGGCCGGGGGGGCAGCAGCCCATGCCGCACTCAGCTCTGGACAGCCTGGCTGCAGGGGTGCGGCCAGGATTAAATGTAGCAAGAGGTAACGCGCAAGCTCCCCGGCCAAGGGCTCGCGTGGCCACCAGCGTACCAGTGGTGGTGAGGAGGGGCTGCAGGCTACGTCGCAGACCAACAAGCGACACTTGGCGGCCGGCGCCGCCGCCGGCGGCCAGTCCGCCAGGGGAGAATCCAGCCGCCTGACTAGCAGGACGGCGGTCCTTGCGGCCATGCGGAGCTCCCCCCTGATGTTGGCGAGCCGGCCGAGCTCCTGGAGGCAGCCAGAGAACAACAAAGGCGTCCGCTTCCAACGCAGCCGTCTGCCAAACAAAATGTCAGGCAAGGTAGATCGCACGCCTAGCGGGTAGCGGACAAAGTTTCGCGGCTGCTGGCATAGCTCCCAGAGTTCTGCCAGCGCCTGCGAGGATTGACAGGTGTCTTCTACAACTAAGCGGTTCCAGATTTGACTAGGGAGCTTAGCAGGCTTGGTGGGCTGTTGCCGCAGCATTAGTGCCCGCAGGCCCGTCCAGTCGCTGTGCTCCACAATGAGCCAGCCCTTCAGGACCGCTGTGCGTTCTTGCGACCTGAGACGCCCAAAGGAGCGCGGGGCGCGAGGGCGCTGCCAGAACCTGTTGCGCCACACATCTCGAACCGCCGGCTCCAGGCTCGGCTCCGCATCTTCCAAGGCCCCCCCGCCGCCCAACAGAGCCTGCAGCTCGTGGAATTTGGCCACGAGCAGGGCCGGGCTGCCGCCCGCCATCGAGCGATAGCCCACTTGCAGGGGCCTCCAGCGCTGTCCGGGGGCAGGGCGGGGCAGGTCGCGGCAAAGTCCCAACCCGCCACCCGCTGGGGGCGCCTCTTCCCCCCCAGAGCTAACCAAGTGGCGCGGCACGGACCAGGCGCCGGGCATAGCTTGGGCTATTGAGGCCAAAGATCGCCGCGCCGGCCTCGCTACGAATACACGAGAAAAATTGAGCATCGAAAGCAGCTGCCGCATACTCACCGGCAGCAAACTCAACCCTCCCGGCGCTGCTAGCACTAGGGCTGAGGACTGCTTCAGCAGCCGTTGAGTCTCGGCGTCTCCAAGCCGTCGGCTGCAGTGCACAGGCGTGCTCTGCCCGGCCTGCCAGGCCCACAGGGTCTTGCGGGGCACGTCCAGCACTACCACCACGCGGTGCCACCGCCCCGCTCCGGGGCTGAGAGGGGCTAGCATCCCGGCGGGCGTAAAGCACGGGTGGGCCTGGGCTAGCCAGGCCCGCCACTTGGCTGGCGCTAGCACCAGCGTGCAAGACTCTAGGTCAATGGCCTGCAGTTGCCACAGGCTGTGCCAGAGCGCGCGCCGGCCCGCCCTTCCCCCCACCCGCCAAGTTATGCACCGGCTGTCCACAGGCCCGCGCGCAGCCTCTAGCTCCGCCTGCCAGACGCGCAGCCAGCTCCCCCCCAAATCCCCCGGCGAGAGCTCCGGGCAGGTGCGAGACAGGGGCCACCCCGGAAAACAGCTCGCCAGACTTAGGCCGCTCGGTGGATGGTCAAGCCGCTCTGCCTGCAGTCGGTACAGGCGATCCGCCTGGGCGCACAGCAAGCGTTCAGCCCCTCCTTGTTGGTCTCCCCCCGCCGTCGTCAGGTCGTCGGTGCCCAGCGCCCGCAGCAGCTGCCGAGCGCAGGCGCACAGGGCGTCCCAACAAGACACCGGGCCGGCGCGCTGGAGCTGGAGCGGGTCACCGCGCCTAGACAGCCGCCAGCCGCCCGCCAGCCGGACGCGCAGGTACAAGAGTGTCAGGCAGATGGCACCCCCCCCGGAGTCTCCCGCTGGGGGCGCAAGCCCTCCGGCCGCTGCCACCGCCGCCTGGCCCCGCGAGCAGGTTTCGTACAACCAGGCGCGCAGCTTGATGCCCTCGTCCTTACTCAGCGCTCTAATCAGCGGCCCGGGGTCCGCCGTGTTTGCCGCGCCCGCCGCGCCCCCGGCAGCCTCTTGGTCGCCCAGCTGGCTGTGCTCTAGCGCGCCGGCCAGACGGAGCCAGAAGCGGGCCGGAGGGGCTGGGGGGTCGTTCGCGGAACTGCTGCTGGGGCCGGAACCTGCGCAGGGGATCAGGTAGACCCCCCTACCGCCGGCACCACGTCGCACCAGGCCCGCCCGCACCCAGGCAGCGCCCCAGACCGCCTCACAGGGTAAAGCGTCGGGCCGCACCCGGCAGCAGCGTCCCGCCGGGCAGAGGAGGACGGCTAAAGCGAGTTGGTAGCACTTATTGACGTCTGACGTCTGCGCGCCAGCAGCCCCGGCCGCAAACCAGTCGGTGTAGGCCCGAAACCAACGCTCGTCCAGGCCAAAGCCCCAGCAGCCCGCGCTATCGGCCGCCGCTGCAAGCCCCGCCCCCCTCGGGCCGAGGAGTGCGGGCTGCGACCAGGCGGCGTGTTCTGCCAAACCTGAACCAAACCAACGACGGGCGCACCAGGTCATCTGTGCCGGCCCCGCCGGCAGTGGGCCCGCACTGAACAGCGTGCGAGCACGCGCAGAGTCCGCCCACCAGGCACAGGCGGGGGATAGGGGGACCCGCCCCGCCCCCCAGCTGCCGGCGGCAGCAGCAGCAGCAGCAGTCGTTGCGCTAACCTCCGTCGCTTCTTCCTTTTCAAGCTGAGGGGGCGGGCTCGACAGCCATGACAGGCAAACATCCAACGGGGACGGACGAGCTTCTGCCTCTTCGGTCCAAGGCAGACCCGACTGCCGTGACAGCTCGGCGCACATTTCCCAGGCCAGGGCCAGCGCCGGTGGGGCCGCCGAGGGCAGCACGGGAGGGGGGGGCGGGAGTCCAGCCCAGGGACCCTCTGTCCCGCTGTGCCAGTGCAGCCACAGAGGCACCCAAGCAGCCTGGGCATTTAGGTGTAGGCGCGCAAAGCGATCCCGCACCTGAGCCAGCCGGTGCAGCACAGTGTCCATCAGCCTGGCGCGGTAGTCAGAGACCTCCGCCGCCCCCCCTCCTCCTTCGACGACGGCGGCGGGCAGCGACGGTTGCGCGGCTGCTGCAGCGCTCGAACAGCACAGGTCTGCCAACAGTTGCCAAACAAGCTTCTCCCAGTGGGCCATGTCCAACAAGGGGGCCGCGCAGCTGCAAACCTCGTCCTGGCAACTTTCGCTGCTGGCCCACAACAGCAGAGCCACTGACACGTTGTCGGCCCCCCGGGGGCAGAGCGGGGCATTGTGGCAGAGCGCTACAAGCGCGCACGCCAGCTCGTGGTGACCGCTGCTCCAACGCTTTTCCTGCGGAGAATAAAAGCTACCTAGTCCGAGCAGACTACCTGCCAGCGCCGGCAGCTGCTGTCGGCGCTGGCCGGGGACCTCCACTGCCATTCTTAACCAACGCGCTGACTCCACCGGCTCCAGCTCGGGACCTGCTACCTTCACTCTGTGCCTAAAGCAGCCGCCCACTTCCGAAGAAGACGAAGACGAAGAAGAAGAAAACACCAGCACTACCAGCTCTTGGCTGTTGCACAAGGCGTGGCGCGACGATCGAAGCACATACGATCGTTGCCGCTCAGCAGTTAAGCCCTGGGAGGCCCACTCTGTCTGCACCCGAGCAAGTTCGCGTCCCGACTCTGCCACTGCCCATCGCTTTTCTTCCACTCCGCAACAAATATAAAGTCTAGCCATCTATTAGGTTCCCGCCCCTTTGCAGGGCCCGCGCCTAGAACGGAAAAGAGCGGGGGGGGGGGGGAGGAAAAAGAAAAGCAAAGAAAAGTGACAAAGTGAAAAAGGGAAGGGGGGGGTGCCGCGCACGACGACGCAAAACACACAGAACAAAAAGTGTGTTTTGGAGGGGGGGGGGCGCGGAGGGGTGCGGTGGGGGAGAGGGGGGGGGTGTGTCGTAGCCCTTCCCTTGGCTCTTAGCTTAAGTACAAGAACATGTCGGGTAAGCGTCGGAAGACCAGGGCAAACCCGGCGCCGGCCCAGGCGCCGTTGGCTAGTCTTTGCGAAAGATGGGGTCCTGATTTGGAAAAAGCCTTGTTCGAGAACCAGATTCAAAAGCACACGGGCCATACAGAGTTCACAGCCCTACTAGGGCAGGAAGAGAAAGGTGCTAGCAAAAATTACGTACATTTCAGCCCCAGCGGCTTTGTAACACGTCTGTCCGTAGTAGGCAAACAGTACCTGCACACGGAACTGTCGCAGCTGCGCATCGAAATTGACAGGACCCTGCCCGACAGCGTGCGCATCAGAGAAGTCCCGCCCAGCACGTGGGGCGACGCAGTCGTTTTGCAGTCAGAAACACGCAGGGTTCTGCGTGTAGGTCAGGGGCTGGTGTGCAAGGAGGTCCCGACCGGCGACGGAGCCAACAACGTAGTCGTCGAGGCTGCTATGCAGGCCCGCCTGCACAAGCTAACGAACGGCGTTGTGCCGCCCGTTCTCGGCTTGCTTTGGTCCGAAAGCAGCTCGCGCGCGGGCGGAAGCTATTGGCTGTGCATGCCGGACATGGGCGTGCCACTGACTCGTGCAAAGCTCCGGTTGCAAGAACTCGAGACAAAACCTGGCCTGGTGCAGGCACTGCGGCAGGCCCAGAGCCAAGTGGCCGCGTCTCTGCGTCGCATAAATTGCATTCTCAGCGACTGGGGCCTCCAGAACCTCTTGTGGGATGGCAAAAGTTGCCACCGCATTGACTTTGACAACAGCAACATGGTCTTGCTGGCGCTAGTGGACGTTCCGGACAGGCCGGCAGCAAGTGCCAAAGCCAGGGGTCCTGCCGCCGACGACGACAACAGCGCACGCAGAGGCCCCGCGGTGGGCGACGTGGTGGACTTTTTAAATCAATTTACTGCTTGGTGCCAGACGTGGGCCTGCTTCCATTACGGAGAGCCTCTGCACACCATATTCCCTACTCTGAGCGGGGCAGAGATCGCCGCCCCTTCCGCGGGACGGTGCTGGGGGCCTCGGAACCCGTCAGGAGTTGGAGCGCCCGTCTAGAAGCAGACCTGATTTTACGCAATCAGAAGGGGCCTTTCTTCTACTCCTTTGCTTACCTGACGAGGTGCGGGCTTGCTTGGCCCTCCGCCGGATCCCGCGACTCCTGCAAGGCCTTGCTACAAGCGGGTCTGCTTGTCACCCAAGAAACCGACACCACCAAGCTTGTGCTCGCAGACTCAGACCAGGCACTGCCCGCCAAGCTGCTGAAAACAATTTCGCGGCTCGTCGGGCCCAACGAGCCAACAACACTGCGCCACGCTCGCCTTTGTTCTCTGCTCACGGAATTCACCACACTCGTGCTTACCACAATACTATAGCCCCAGGCCGCTGGCGCGGCCAGGCCGCTGGCGCGGACTAGAAGAGTTTTAATAAAAGTTTTTTTTGTACCAACACTACCGAAAAGCTAAGAGTGCCAGAAAGAAAGAAGGGGCGGGGGCGGGGGGGGCTGCAACTCCTGCGCCCTCACCCCCCCCCCCTCTCTTCTTTCTCTCCTCGATCCTTCCCCCTATCTATCTCTCTCCCTTTTCTCCAAAGAAAGCAAGAATTATAAAACCACAGGAAGAAACAGATATCCAAAGTTGTCAAAGGATGCAGACCCCAACCCCGGAGCAGGTGAAACCTTGGGTCCTGGGCCATAGCTTGTACATGCACGTCCAGGCCCTGCTTGCCACTGGCAGCCGTCGCGTGCAGGAGCAAAAGCTCACCCCCAACTTTACACTCATGTCAGGCGGCCGCCTCCACCTCACGCTCCCTGAGCAGAAATTAATGGCCGGCTTGCTACGCAGGCTGGCGCGCAGCCCCTACGCACACGTGTTCAACCGAATCGCCCTGGTCCAGGTCATAAATAGCCACTCTGCACTCATAGTCGATCTCGACGCGCGGCAAACCCGGGAGCTCACGCCCAAGCGCTTTTTGGAATTCATGCAGCGCTTCCTCGTCGTGCTGGCACGGCTCATTATCGCGCGTCTGGTCGCCGAGGGCAAGTCTGCGGGTGAGCCTGGGCCGCCTGCACCGCGCACGTGCTGCAGAGCCACGGCCGCGTGGAGAAGTGGCAGAACCTGCCCAACGCATCGTCAGGGACTCGCCGACGCCAGCTTAGGAGTTACAACAAGCTGTCATACCACCTCGTCTTCCCCGAGCTGATCCTGGGCTGGGCAGACGCCGGCTTGCTCATGTGCGAGGCCACAGCCGAATTTGCGCGCCTCTATCCGTCCTTCGCGCAGGGCCTCGATCTGTCCACAATCGTGGACCTCTCAATCTACAAGAAGGGAGGGGGCATGTGTCGCTTATCCGTTCTGTGACAAGGCCGAGCGCAAGCCCTGCGCCGGCTGCTTCCAGACGACAGGTGCGCGCGATCTTTCGCACTGCCCCTTTGGCGAATCCTGTCACAACCCCGTCTATGCGCAGCGGCCTTTGCTCCCCTTTGCCCGCTACCAGTTTCGCCCGGCAGCCGGCAGCTCAGCTCCAGCTCCAGCTCCAACTCCAGCTCACCTCCCTCGCTCTGTGACCCCCCGCTCGAAGTCCTTGCGGCAAGCCTCGTCTTCGACACTGCGACAGAATGACAGACGAGGCCTTGGACACATTCGTTCTTCAATCCAGCGTGGGCGAAACTAATGCCACGCGCCGGGGGCCCGCGTGGCGGGACTCAGACGGTCCCGCGCGCTTTGGGGGGCGGGGCGAGGCGTGGGGCCCTATGGGGGGGGGTGCTGCCCACCCCCGCCCCTCGGTCCGCCAGAAGCGCGCACGTGTCAAGACGGGGGGAAAGGGGCTGCCCCGGTTCCCCCCGGTCCTTGTCAGGAATCTCCGGGATTTGCCCGGAGAAGGAGCCTCTACTCCCCCCCCAGCCACGACCGAGAGCAAGGCCCCTAGTCCTGAGCTCACACCCCCCTCTCCATCCTCCGAGCCTGCATTGCGTGGCAGAAAGGCTCAGGTGAAAAGCCCTACTGCGACGCGCCAGTCGGTAGGCCCTTTGATCTGGGGGGCAGAACTCGCCGGCCAGGTCCGTCGCGCACCAGCCGTAGAGGCAGCGCCGGGTGGGGGCTTCGCTCTCACCCTCGGCGGGCCCCATCGATACACCCTGGATCAGATGAGCGCGATCCTGCGCGCGCACATCGTACCCTACTTGGCGATGTCAAGATCGAAAACGTCGTTTGGAAGCCTTCGGGGTACATCACGTGCTACACGACCAAGAATACCGCAGTTTGCCCTTTCCGCCACGCCGCAGCGGGCAGCACTAACCCGCACCACTCGAATCGCTTGCTCGTGACTTTGGGCCAAACTGAACTAACCATCACCTGTCTCAGCGGGCATTGCGTTCAGAATGTGTCCCGGGTGCGCTTCCTGCTGCCCCAAGCCACGCGCTACAAGCTCTGCCTCGCGCAGCCCTGTACCCTATCCCTCTCGCCGCCCCCTATTGCGACCGCAGCCGGTGACTCAGATCCAGTCTCTCCATCCAAAGAAGAAGAAGACGAAGAAAAAGAAATACCCTCGAATAAAAATGAACAAGAAGTTGCTAACGCAGAGAGCAAACATGATGCTCTAGGTACATCCCCTCCCCCGCGAAGAGGGGCAGCTGTGCGTTCCGATTCGTTTTGTGTTGTTCGTTTATATTCGAGGGCCTGCATCGTCCACATAATCCAAGCACGCCTTCTCCCCTTTTGTTTGCCTTTTTGCCCTCCCCCGTGCATAATTTTCCTGTTTGTGTGTATGTAGGTGATCGCAAGGACGCGCGGGGTCTTGGGTTAAGGGCGCACAGGTCATACCCCCAGGGGGGTTTATTACCCCCTCTCTCCCTCTTTTCCTCTTGAGATGCAAGAATGACTCACAGGAGTGTCCCCCCCCCCCCTGGGGCCCTATTGCCACCGGGGTGTGTGAGTATAGCGGTTTTGGGGTGGCTGGTGGGGGGGGGTTAGATCGGCAATGAGTGCGCGTTCAGGCCCTACCGAAAAGATTCCTGTTATCCCCCGCCTATTATGTACGTGCAACAAAAGGTGCTTTGGAATTATAGGGAGTGGGCCACCCACTCACCAGGAGGGGACGTGCATAAAAAATGGAAACGCCCCCCGCGCATAGAAAATGGAAAAGCACCCCGGACAGCCTATCGACAATTCAAGTGTATTATTTTCGAATGACCACCCCTCACCCCTCACCCCACCCCCCTCATATGTGTGTAGGAGGCGCACAGCTCAGTGGGAAAGAGCGAGAGCGATGAAGAAGACGATGAGGAAGAGGGAGAAGGTGATGATGATGTCGACCCCAGCGAGCTACATGAGAAGAATTGGGTCGGCCCACTGGCTGCGCGAGTCACCGCGGTGCTCAAGTACATGGAGTGCTGCATAGTACAGCCGGTGTCTCCTATGCTGGAATATCCCAAGCAAATGGAAGAGCCCCAGAACTACCCGGCGATCAAGCGGTTTACAGCAACCCTGGGACCCAACTCGCCATGCGTCCTGTCATATGCTAGACGAGAGCCCGACAGGCATACGGAAGAGGCGCAGGTGCAGATTTCGGTCGATGACGATACTTCGGAAATCTGGCTGGTTGCGCACTGTAACCTGTGCGATTCCAAGCGCGCACAGAGAGAGGAAGAACCTGAGCGGCGGGTGGGCCGGCTCTTGAACTATTACCCGGGCAAGGGAGAGGAAAAAGAAGAAGGCACCGAGGGTGCAAAGCTTTGGTCCATAGTAGACGAACTACGGACCAGAAGGCTCAGGGAAGATCTGGAGAATAAGCTGCAACAGAAGGCATTGGAGCTGGTGCGGGGTAGCAGTCCGACGCAGCGCTGGCCGGCGTGGGAGACGCAAGGGCTCTGTTCGAGCGATGATTGTGAGTCTCAGTCAATAGAGGTTCACAAGACAGATTTCTGGTGGACCTGTGCGTGCCTGGGTGGTACTTGGAAGAGCCTAGGCGGGTCGCGGGTGACCCGGAACGGGGAGATGCAGGACGGCTACGGCTGCATAGGCGTGCTGGATGGGCTGCACAAAGCCGACGAGAAATGGGCCCCCTTTGTGAAGGTGCGCGAGGACGTGGCGTCGGAGTGGGCGCAGCCGTTCACGATCAGCGACGAATTCTCAATCATGTTACTGCAAGAGTCGTTGGGCGCGGGCAAGACGACTCAAGAGAGGAACCTCGTGGAGGCGGTGCTGACGCGCAAGAAGCCGGGCGCGTGGCCCCCCGAGATGTACGAGGTGCTGCTGCTCTGGCTGAAAAAGTGGGAGAAGGACCTGGGCCCGGGGGTCACCCCTACGTTCCTGATCTTAGCTAGCCGCCGAACTTTCTGCGAATCGCAGGCACATGCGTTCAGAGACTACAAATTTAGTTTCAAGCCGCTGGACATGTTGGGAAGCGATCGCGGGATCTGGATGCTTGAAAGCCTGCATTCGCTGGGCGAAATAAGGGGGCAAAGACAGGGCGGCATAGCATACAACATCTTGCTGCTGGACGAGTGCGAGAGTTTGCCGTACCAAGCTACGCAAGGCTTAAACACTGAAAAGGACCTAGTTAATCTGCTGACACTGGAAATGCTCGTCCGGGAAGCGGACAAGATCATTTGCCTGGACGCGTTCATGACCCCCCGCACGCTCGAAGTGCTGCATGCCATGCGGCAGGGGCCGGGGGTAGCGGGCGCGCCTGCGCAAGCTAGGGACTGCAGTACGTACCTGCGCTGCAGCAGCTTTCGCAAGCAAAGCAATAGGCAGTACTTTGAGCACAAGAGCCGGCAGAGCATAGTGCGGAAGATCGAGCTAGACCTACTAAGCGGGAAAAAAGGTGATAGTAGCGGTGGGGAACCGGGCGGCGGGGAGAGGCTGAGCGAAGATCTGATGCGGAGGGTGCGCAACCTAAAAT
>WBZZ01000779.1:0-10000 GCA_019918135.1 Paulinella micropora
GAGTAAAAAAAGAATTAAATACAGAACTGGAATGGGAGTTCTAACACGATTTACTGCTTTATGGAATACTGATGAAACGAAAGACTACAATTCATATATCGGCATAGGTGAAAGTGATTTTACTAATGGCTTCTATTTTTACAAAATAAGAGCGACTGGTATGAATATTGCCAGTGTTAAAGGTGGGGTGCCGACACTTATCGCACAGGCGAACTGGGATGACCCGTGTGATGGACTAAAATTATGCCTTAGACTGGACCAAAGGGAATGTATTCCAGATTAAATTTCAATATCTTGGCTTTGGTGCTATAAGGTTCTACATAGAAAATCCATCAAGTGGAGAATTTCAGCTGGTTCATACAATTAGGTATGCGAATGCGAATGTGGGTGTTAGTCTTTCAAATACAACCCTACCTTTTTCAGCTTGTATCAGAAATTATGGAACTGGTAATGCTAATCAAACATTAAAAACAGCCAGTTGTAGTATGTTTATTGAGGGCACCAACACTATTAATTCAAGCATATCAAACGAAGCGGAAGGTAGTGAGCCAGCGAGCACACTGAAAGCCCAATTATTAGCATAAAAAATAAAACAACTTTTAATGTGTGACCAATTATTCAATTGTTTATCCATCTCTCGTGAGCATATCAAACGAAGACAGCAAAGTTAATATAGTGCGAATTGTGAAAACGACTGGAACACTTACGGCGAGAACTTTGCGGATATTGATACAAAACTTCAATGGTATCAAAGGACACCGCTGCGACTGCCGTTGGTGGTGCCACTATATCGGATGTCATTCTTAAACTTATGTTAATGCTACTTCTAGCCAGCTTATTGACCTGCGAACTTACGACATACAACTCTCTCCTGGTGAAAATCTAACATTTTTACAAAAGTCTGTCTCTGCTGGCGGAGGAGGAAATGTGAGTGTTATCGTTAATTTTTTAGAAGACCAATAATAATTATTTTTGTAATAATTTTTTCTAATGATAATATATAGTAATGTATAGTCGTAAGTTGTATATTGTGGGTGGTAGGCGGTTTCTAACAAAAACATCTATCAAATCCCACATAAGAAGAATAATAAACAAATATAACGATGGTGAAGTGCTGAACCCAGAAGATGGCAATTTCGTGCGAGACCTAATAACCCATCACCCTTGTCTAAAAAATGGCATCATTGATGTTGAAAGTAATTTGACCACGGGGAGAAAACACTTTCGTGTAGATGGTAAGCCGTTTTCGTGGAATTGCTGTGTTGAACTCATAGGCCTTAGCAAATTAAAAAAAATGGCGAGAGTGAATAAAAGATGCGAGCAGGAATACAATAAGACCGCAAATACAAGAATATCTTGACCTTATGGCTATTGATGTATTCGTTGAACCCAGATACATATGCGAAATAAGTGGCGATATATATGAGCGGGTTGATGTCCATATTGACCACCACTTTGACATCATACAATTCAAAGACATCCTTCAACAATACCTTGAAGTAAATAGAGAAATAGAAGTTGAAGATAACCTATTGAAAGAACCGCATTTTACCAAATTTAGCGACTTTCACAAACAGAAAGCAATACTGCGGGTTATAAAAAAAGGAAATAAATATAAGAGGTAAAATGTATCTCATTCGTCATGAATGTACTTTTTCAATTCGTCTTTATTGTTGGACCCAAGGCTGACGGACCAACCATTCAATATATGGCTTGTCAATCTTCGCAATGTCTTCTATTTTTTTGCCTTGTATTTCCCGAAGTGAAATGTGTCTTTGGGTTGAGCATTTCTCATTTCTTCAATCGCTTTTATTTCGTCGTGGATTACCTTTTGAATAAAGTCCAACGAGAAGGATTTATTTTCGCCTTCAATGGAAAGTTTTTGGAAATTCTCGCACAGTCTAGTTAGGGCGGACATAGTAGAGTGGTGTATATAGTAGGCAGGAAAAAATAAAAATTAAATATATAGAATGACGAGTGGATAAAGTTCGTTAAGGCTTACTCTGCTAAGCATAACATAACCTATGGTGAAGCATTGAAAAAAGCTGGTAAGGCATACAGAAAGCAGAAGGGGGGCAGTGCGGAGTTATCAGAGGATGTCTATTTGTCTCGTCAGATAGAAAAGGGTGCTGACGGATGGAAGCCAGTTGCTAGCAAAGAAAAATCAACAGTGTATGAAAAAGATGGCAAAGCTATTGTAGCATTTAGAGGAAGTGCGGATAAGCGAGACTTACTTCACAGATGTCGCATTGGTAAAGGGAGTATTAAAAAGAACACCAAGATACAAAGAAGAGCAGAAGCTGGTTAATGAAGTCATAAAGAAATATGGTAAAGAAAATGTAGAGCTGACGGGGCATAGCCTTGGAGGAACGATTGCGAAAGATTTAAGCCGACAGACTGGGGTAAGGGCTACAACATACAACAAAGGCAGTAGCACGAGGGACTTTGTTGAGGGAGTGATTGACCGAGTAGTCGTTTAAAATTAATCCGAAAGGGAAGCGGGCAAAGACTGCGAAGCTGACTACGAACTACCGAACCGCATTTGACCCGTTTCATTGCTAGGTGCTACGGCAGTTAATACTAAGTTAGTCAAACCAAAAAAAGGAATTCATACAATCAGGAGCTTCAAAGGTAAAGGAGCCAAAAAAATATACCTTTATGATTAATTAAGTTTAAAGCCGAGCGGTATGCTGTCGTTATCGTTAATAAACTCACGACCCGCCCACTTATTCTCATTAACTTGTTTTTTTACATTCGCCATATGTAAAATGCTAAAATGTGGGATTTGTTGTTGTTTGCTGTTTCTGTCAATGTGTATTTTTTTCATTTGAAATTCCCTAACATTTTCAATGCTTTCGCCTCTATCCATCTTATCATATACATCGTAGTTGAGTTGATTAGCATTTAAGCCTTTACCCCTAAAATGGAAATATCGTTTAACTCCATTTTTCTGCTGTTTCTATATGAACCCCTTTTGAAATATGTTTGAGGTCGTTTTTGGTCATACCAGCAGTGAAAGCATCTTGGGTTGTAAATTCTAACATATAAAGTTTAGGTGCTATCCACACCCCTTTATTATCTTACATCCATCGCCTAAGTCGTCCCCTATACCGCCAAGTTTCTTATTGCCCATATTCTTGATATACTTGGCACATCTCGTGTGGATTTGTAGGCTGTCCGTATCGGTATAATAGAAGTCGTCTTCAATGGTTCCGTTCGGGTTGGCTTCCTTGATATAATTATACATAATGCGACGGCTATATGCTAGTATGAATGCCCCATAATGTGTCGGCTTGGTTATGCTACTCTCTAATAAGATTGGATTACGAGGAAGCCCCGATATGTGCCATAAATCTTTTCCTTCTTTGTCAGTAAATTTAACAATGTCAGTTATTTGATTACTGTTCCAGAATTTCCAGTAATCTTCATTAGTTTGTATATATGCTGTTATTGAAGGTATCGGTCTCTGTATCATCTTACCGTATAGGCTATTGATAAACAATTTGGCGAGCAAATATTGCGGGCTACCTTTCTCCGCATTTTCCTTCGCCTTAAACATATCGTCTATGTATTGTTTGAAGACACATTCCGATTTGGCGGTGTAGTATCCTTTATGTATATGGACCGTATAACCTTCGGCAACCATATCCTCAATATCTACACTCGTCAGCCATTGGTCCTTCATATCTTCTAGTCGCCATTTAAGGGAGCCCATACGGTCTCGCTGACCAATCCTTGAATGGAGTATGTTTTTTGGTGAAATGTAGTCAAGGTTGTAAATACCGATTTGAAGGTTTCGCGGGTCAAATGGTCCAATCGTTTCCAGTATGTCTCCAACCATAAAAAGCTAACATCATCGCGGTTGGATACAAAGATACGACATCCGCATCTACAAGATAATCAACTATTTCATCAAAGGTGATTTCTTTTTTTAGGTATCGCTCATATTGCTTAGAAATAAACCGCCTCTTAGATAAATAAGTTCTGCCTCCGATAACGGCCTTTCTAAATGCTCGCTCCTGCTCCACCGTTGGAAGTCTCACCTCGTATTTTTTTATCTACATATTTTTTTCCATATGTTGAAAGCGAGACTTGAAGTTGAAATGTATGAAGTTAGATTGACTTTATGAGTTGTAAATATCGTCGTATTTAATTTGTCGTATAATTCCTTCAAACCCATAACATCGTTTTTAAGATAGGTCAGACAGTCCCGCCTCATCTTCTCTTCCATATCCTCCCACGCTCTGGCTGAGTTGTGGTCAAAGTCGCCTTTTAGAATTTCACATCCCATACTTTCAAGATTTGCTTTAAGGCTTCCCTGAGTGTGCTTTCTCAGGTCCCACATTTTAACATTTTCAAACTCTAAGCAGATAATAGAGCCGTTATTAATTTTTGACGACTTAATCTTAATACCCCTTCTGATTAATTCTTGGTGTATGAAGTAGTGGTCAAAGTTCGCTCCGTTAAAACCATTAACATAAAGAACTGGCGGTTTGTCCCTTTTTTCTTCGGTGCCCATCCCGCTTTTACCTTCTCGCCTCGTTCAATCAGTAAATCTACGAATTGACTGATACAATCTTTACCAGCTATGTATTTAAAACCCTCCGAGCCCTGAGTATATCCAACAATGTAGCAGTCGTGGATATCGTGGCCCAAAGCTATTAGCATATTTCTGAATGTTTCCAAATCGTAATGGAGAACTTGGTCGTTATTTATTTTTTCTTCTTCTCTAAATTTAGTTATGAGGTGTCTTTTACCATTCTTCTTCAACATAATGTCCGCAAACTTTTTCCTGTTGAGATTACATTTATGTTTGTTCAAGTATAGTCGTAAGCAGTCATCGCACCGCTTCTTAAACTGCTTAACTAATCCGTAATAATGGTTATTCTCCAAAAAGATTAGCTTGTCGGGCTCCTGTCCTTCTTCGTTTGTGCTGGCTGTCTGCTTCATAAGTGGGTCTGTTATTTCATATGTTTTCCCATCCTTAACATATTTTTTCAATATTTCAACCGCTATTGAAAATGGTATCGTTGAGTTTGGTGGAAGGTTGAATTCGGCTCGTATCTCATTACACCTTTTTCTTGTTTATTGGGTGAATGTTTAGAATATCCTTACACAGGAAGAATAAGCAGTTGTTATTTTTGCTTGGTGGTGATATCTTTCTACCTTCTTCAACTTTCTCCTTTTTCTCTCTCACTCCATCATAGCAACTTCCGCCGTTCTCTTGAACGAATGTTATATAAACATATTGGATTGTTCTTTCATATCCATTCTCTCCTGCTTCAATGTTGTTTATGTTGAACTCGTTCAGAGCATCCATAAACTTTGTGTCATATTCGCGGAGTAAGAATGAATTAAAAGTTTTCTTCACAGAATAGTGGTCGTATCGTATATTAGCGGGAGCAGTGGTGTATGTTATAGCTATATTGACATCCGCATTGTTGGTCATACCTTCCCTTCTCGCTCGTCGTATGGCGGGTATAAATATTTCTTGTTCCAAAGTGTCCGTATCATAAAAACTTATATCCAAGTCCTTAAATTTGAATGATAGCGAATTTAGCCGTCTGTCTCTTCTAATGGTGTAATCGTGTGTCTTAAACTCTCGCCTCTTCGCCTCCCTTGTCTTAACATCGCGGAGATTTGCCCTAGCTTGAAGAAGTTGGACATATTGCTTGTTTGGTCTAGGTGGTAGAGGTGGCTTGTATGACATAGGTATATTGTGGAATAGATTTTTTAGTTTGGTATTAATCCCAATGATTTATATTATACTTGTGTTATTTGTTTAGATGATAATTATATTAATGGTAAAAAAAAATTTATTAGAAAAAAATAATTAATTACAAGTAATTAGTTTTACCGTATTTCAACTTCCACAACACTTTCCATTTTTTTGTTTCTTTTTCATAGCATATCGTTCCTTCCGCCTCGCCGATATGGCTTCCTTATTCCTTTCGTAATATGAAACACCAGCCTTTCTATACATTTCTGGATTTTTTAAGACATATCTTCTTGAAGCCTCGTAATGAGCTTTTTTTCTTTTCTTCAACAGATGTATATTTAGCAGGTCGCCCTAACTTTACAGTGCCGACTGGTCCGCTTTGTGAAGGCATATTTCACCAAAACCAAAACTGTTATATAATAATAATCATAATTATATAAATGAAAAATTAAATATTACCTCCTACAACCAGATTGTAATTTCCATTCCGTAATTTTTGCCCAACCCGCCACCATATATTTTATAAGAAACTTGTTGCTTTTTTGTTATCTTTTTAGATAAAGTTTCCGCAGTGTATTTTCCTATATATCCTAACTGTTTTCCTTCTTCTGTTTCCACCCTAATAGCATTTTTATCAAATTTATTTTCTGGTTCAGGAACTATGAAAACTTTGATTAGAGGTTTGCTTTTTAGATATAACAAATTTTCCTGTCTTCCTCCAAATGATACCCCGACGACTTTTGTTGATAATGTTGGCATCTTTTTTTTTATATAGTTAGAATTATATTTTTTTAAATGATAATTAATTAAATGATAAATATTTAATTTCCTTCTTCCTTTCTTGATTTCGTCTTGATTTCTACTTGATTTCTTGTTTGTTGATTTTTGGCGATTTGGGTCCTAAAAGACCCTTTTCGGGCTGGTATTTTGCTTGAAAAATACCTGCGCGAAAAGGGTAATCATCTTCTAATGATAATAATAATAATAATAATCATCATCATCATCATAATAATAATATATATTTTGCCCAAATGTAGCTACAAAACGATAACCAGAATCGTGATCGTGAAAGGGTGGGTCCCGCTGTAGATATGCACTACAGGGAGATGGGTCGGGAATTGCTCCAAACCCTAGGCTTGCGGAGGGTAGCACTTGCCGCAGTCGCGGACCAAAAAATCCGTATCCCACAACAAGTTGGTCGGGTTCTTGTTGACAGACTCATGCAGGGCCGTGCAGACAGTCAGGAAGCCCGGGGTAGAAATACGTGGACCTCAACCGATGCTTCGCGTGCCATGGACACTAACAATCCCATCACTGCACCCCCTCCTGATTGGAGGGTCCCATTTCGCCAGCTGTCTAGTAAATAGCGAGAATAGCGCGTCTAGTTCGTCAAGCCGCGGCTCCACTGCCGGGCGGAGGAAGCTGAGACTTGCTCACAACCCGGGAGTGGAGCCGATGCTTGATGACATTTATGGAGAACCTGAGTCACGCGTCACTGCATATATGTCTGCCTCGTCTTCATCGTCACCGTCGCCAGCATTTATGTCTGCCTCGTCTTCATCGTCACCGTCGCCAGCATATATGTCTGCCTCGTCTTCATCGTCACCGTCGCCAGCATTTATGTCTGCCTCGTCTTCATCGTCACCGTCGCCAGCATTTATGTCTGCCTCGTCTTCATCTTCACCGTCGCCAGCATATATATCTGCCTCGTCTTCATCGTCACCGTCGCCAGCATATATGTCTGCCTCGTCGTCATCGTCTTACGGTGTGAAAAGGGAAAGTTCTTCGTCCTCGTCTCCACCCCTTTGTCGCCTGCCCGGTCATCCCAGTCTGTCTTGTCGTCGCAGCCCCTGTCGCGCTCTGCCTCGAGCTTGTCATCTGCTTCATCGGTCTCTTCATTGTTGCGCTTTGCGTCGTCCTTGTCACCTGTGTCTTCTGCTTCGTCAATCGCGTCATTCTCACCACGCTCTAGCTCGTCGCCCTCGTCTGCTGTCGTTGTCAAACGCGAGGAGGGCGTAGCATCGTCTGCGTCGTCCTCTTCTTTGCCAATAGACATAGATTGTCGCATTGTCATAGCCCAATAGACGACATAAGATTTGAAGAGGTTAGTGACGTAGGTAAGCGTCAGGCTCTGTTAACATGTTGCATAGAGAGATGGTGGAACACCAACAACGAGAACGCTGAATGGACTGTTTGCCCCCTTTGTAAGAAACAGGAGGATTCTTACCTAACCTCGTACAAGTACGGGCACGAATGAATTTACTGGGTACCCCGTGAGTATGTGACGGTAGATTCCGGCTCCGACGACGACGATTGGTGGGAAGATGAGCGAGTTGGTGAGCAAGTTGGTGCAAGTTTCGAGGGTTCCGGCTCCGATGACCCATGGGAACGGGTTTATGCAACTGCCCTGGCAGCTGCTGTCAAGGCAGAGCCAGAGTTGAAGTCTGCGTCTGGCACTGCCATGGTGCTAAGAAATCGGAATCCCCCCGCCCCCAGCCCCGCGGCAGTAAGGAAGGATCAGGATGAGGAGTACGAGCGGGCGACAGTAATAGACATTGCGTCCGATCTGGCTCAACCCATGGAGACAGAGGAGGATCAGCAGGTGGTGTGGGCAGTGGCAGCGTCTTTGCAAGAGGCTAAGACAAAGAGTAGTCAAAAAAAGGAGGAAACCCCAAAGAAAACCCGCGCGGCCAAAGCAGCAAAATTTGCGGAAGCGTTTGAGCGGGTGATGAACCGCTCCCGAAACGTCATGGAGCGCGCCGACGCGTTGGTGCTCAAGGCGGACGAGTTCGGTAGGCGACTCAAGCGTTTCAAGCAAGAAAAGGTCTTCTTCTTGTTCTTTTCTTTCCTGCTCTCTCTATTTCTCTCTCTTTCTTTCTTTTTTTTTTCTTTTTTTTTTTTTTTTTTTTTTTTTTTTTTTTTTTTTTGCACAGCTTACCCCCCCCCCCCCCCCCCCCGAGCTACCGGTGGCTGGCCAGGTGTCGCTCCCCGCGTCGGCAACAGTACACTCCCCCCTTTCCTCTTGCTCTTTCTTTTTTTTCTTTTATTTATTTATTTATTTATTTATTTATTTATTTATTTATTTATTTATTTATTTATTTATTTATTTATTTATTTATTTATTTATTTATTTATTTATTTATTTATTTATTTATTATTTATTTATTTATTTATTTATTATTTATTTATTTATTTATTTATTTATTTATTTATTTATTTATTTATTTATTTATTTATTTATTTATTTTTTGCCACAGCTTGATATCCCCCCGTGTCGGCGGTGGCTGGCCAGGTGTCGCTCCCCGCGTCGGCAACAATACACTCCCCCCTTTCCTCTTGCTCTTTCTTTTTTTTCTTTTCTTTATTTATTTATTTATTTATTTATTTATTTATTTATTTATTTATTTATTATTTTATATTTTTTTGCCACAGCTTGATATCCCCCCCGTGTCGGCGGTGGTTGGCCAGGTGTCGCTCCCCGCGTCGGCAAAAGTACACTCCCCTTTCCTCTTGTTTTTTTCTTTTTTTTTCTTTTATTTATTTATTTATTTATTTATTTTATTTTTATTTATTTATTTATTTATTTATTTATTTATTTTTTATTATTTATTTATTTATTTATTTATTTATTTATTTATTTATTATTTATTTTGCCACAGCTTGATATCCCCCCCGTGTCGGCGGTGGCTGGCCAGGTGTCGCTCCCCGCGTCGGCAACAATACACTATCCTCTTTCTCTTGCTCTTTCTAATATATGTATATATATATATAGTTTTTTTTTTTTTTTTTTTTTTTTTTTTTTTTTTTTTGTGCCACAGCTTGATCCCCCCCCCTCCCGTGCCGGCGGGGTTGACCAGGTGTCGCTCTCCGCGTCGGTAAACAGTACAAGTACACTATCCCCTTCCCTCCGTCTCATACTTGTACTTGTGTGTGTATGTGTATAGGAACCGATCGCAACGAGGTCTAGTACTTCAATCGAGGCGGATTCTCCGGACAAGCGGATTCTCCGGAAAAGCCCTCCCCTTCCGATTTTGAGAGTTGGCCGCCGGTAGTAGGAACTTGGGTAGCTTGTGTAGATGCGGAAGGAAAGATAAATGTAGATAAATGGTTAGAGAAAACCCCAAGGGCGTGGAGTTTAGGTAGGGTAAAGAGTTGTTGGGTTGAGGACGGCTATTCCATGGTGAAGTTGATTTTGTATGGAACCGCAGATGCAAATACACTGACGGGCACTTATGGACCAGCTAGGCATTTAGGTAGGGAAGGCACCCGCAGCGAGAAGTG
>WBZZ01000779.1:20000-22500 GCA_019918135.1 Paulinella micropora
GTACATCTATTTAGTGTGTCTGTCTGTCTGTCTGTCTCTAGATAGCTCACGGACTTGTTTTGGTAGGTTGCCTCGAAGGGTCGCGAATACTTCGTTCCCTGCCAGAAGAAGAAGAAGAAGAAGAAGAAGAAGAAGAAGAAGAAGAAGAAGAAGAAGGAGAAGAAGGAGAAGAAGGAGAAGGAGAAGAAGAAGGAGAAGAAGAAGAAGAAGAAGAAGAAGAAGAAGAAGAAGAAGAAGAAGAAGAAGAAGAAGAAACATCAGAATAACGAGGGGGTGAGACGAGAAGGAGTAAGGGGGGGGGGGGGGAGGGGCGGGCGGCGAAGACCAGATAGAAGACGTGGCCCACTTCGATGCCTTTGTCTATACTCAAATCCTGATGACGTCGTAGTGATAGTAGTAGTAGTGATAGTAGTAGTAGTAGTAGTAGTAGTAGTAGTAGTAGTAGTAGTAGTAGTAGTAGTAGTAGTAGTAGTAGTAGTAGTAGTAGAAGTAGCAAGAGTAATAGTCGTCATCGTCGTCGTCGTCGTCGTAGTAGTAGTAGTAGTAGTAGTAGTAGTAGTAGTAGAAGCAGCAGCAGCAGCAGCAGTAGCATTAGCAGTAGCAACAGTAGCAGTAATAATCATAATAATAATAATAATAATAATAATAATAATAATAATAATAATAATAATAGTGCTTCTCTGTCAATGGCTGATGCATTTCTGCACATGCGCCTCCATCGTCTCACCCGTGAGGGGAGTACGAAGAATTGACGATAGGCTCTAATGACACCCCCGCAAGGGCAGTTCCAACACTTCCAGACGGACCGGTATGTTCAATGAAAATACTGGTCCAGACGGACCGGTATGTTCAATGAAAATACTGGTGGCACCGACGGGAATCGAACTGGCGACAGGGCCCAGATGGTAGAACTTGACCACTGGGCTATCACGGTGTCCAAATAATAATAATAATAATAATAATAATAATAATAATAATAATAATAGTGCTTCTCTGTCAATAGCTGATGCAAATCTGCACATGCGCCTCCATCGTCTCACCCGTGAGGGGAGTACGAAGCATTGACGATAGGCTCTAATGACACCCCCGCACGGGCAGTTCCAACAGTTCCAGACGGACCGGTATGTTCAATGAAAATACTGGTGGCACCGACGGGAATCGAACTGGCGACAGGGCCCAGATGGTAGAACTTGACCACTGGGCTATCACGGTGTCCAATAATAATAATAATAATAATAATAATAATAATAATAATAATAATAATAATAATAATAATAATAATAATAATAATAATAATAATAATAATAAAAGTAAAAGTAATAGTAATAGTAATAATAATAATAATAATAGTGCTTCTCTGTCAATGGCTGATGCATTTCTGCACATGCGCCTCCATCGTCTCACCCGTGAGGGGAGTACGAAGAATTGACGATAAGCTCTAATGACACCCCCGCACGGGCAGTTCCAACACTTCCAGACGGACCGGTATGTTCAATGAAAATACTGGTCCAGAAATAGACCGGTATGTTCAATGAAAATACTGGTGGCACCGACGGGAATCGAACTGGCGACAGGGCCCAGATGGTAGAACTTGACCACTGGGCTATCACGGTGTCCAATAATAATAATAATAATAATAATAATAATAATAATAATAATAGTGCTTCTCTGTCAATGGCTGATGCATTTCTGCACATGCGCCTCCATCGTCTCACCCGTGAGGGGAGTACGAAGAATTGACGATAGGCTGTAATGACACCCCCGCAAGGGCAGTTCCAACACTTCCAGACGGACCGGTATGTTCAATGAAAATACTGGTCCAGACGGACCGGTATGTTCAATGAAAATACTGGTCCAGACGGACCGGTATGTTCAATGAAAATACTGGTGGCACCGACGGGAATCGAACTGGCGACATGGCCCAGATGGTAGAACTTGACCACTGGGCTATCACGGTGTCAATAATAATAATAATAATAATAATAATAATAGTGCTTCTCTGTCAATGGCTGATGCATTTCTGCACATGCGCCTCCATCGTCTCACCCGTGAGGGGAGTACTATTGACGATAGGCTCTAATGACACCCCCGCAAGGGCAGTTCCAACACTTCCAGACGGACCGGTATGTTCAATGAAAATACTGGTCCAGACGGACCGGTATGTTCAATGAAAATACTGGTGGCACCGACGGGAATCGAACTGGCGACAGGGCCCAAATGGTGGAACTTGACCACTGGGCTATCACGGTGTCCAATAATAATAATAATAATAATAATAGTGCTTCTCTGTCAATGGCTGATGCATTTCTGCACATGCGCCTCCATCGTCTCACCCGTGAGGGGAGTACGAAGAATTGACGATAAGCTCTAATGACACCCCCGCAAGGGCAGTTCCAACACTTCCAGACGGGCCGGTATGTTCAATGAAAATACTGGTCCAGAAATAGACCGGTATGTTCAATGAAAATACTGGTGGCACCGACGGGAATCGAACTGGCGA
>WBZZ01000779.1:40000-69327 GCA_019918135.1 Paulinella micropora
CATACATACATACATACATACATGCATGCATACATACATACACACATACATACATACACATACATACATACATACATACACATACATACATACATACATACATACATACATACATACATACATATACATGCATGCATACAAGATCTCATACATACATACATACATACATACATACATATGCATGCATACATACACACATACATACATACATACACACATACGTGCATACGTACATACATAGATGCATAGATGCTTGCATGCATGCATATATGCGTACACAAACGTAATTATATGAACTAGTATACTAAGAAATTGCACGTTGTGGAAAACCTGGAGATGTTTGTCAATAACTCTCTCCACATTGTCCAGTACTCGTTGACCCAACGGGAGTATAAGAAAAGAACCGCTCTGCAGTTGACGGATATATCTGATCACAAGAAATCGACGATGTGAGTGCTGATGTGCTCAAGAAACGATTGCAAGTATTCTTTAGTAACATTGTTTGCGTAAAAAATACCAGGATTGTTTGCGTAAAAAATACCAGGATTGTTTGCGTACAAAATACCAGGTGAAAGCAAAAAAAGGTGTACACAATATGATGGGAGAAAAGAATTCATGAATGAATGTAATAAGACCCTGCTCGCAGCAGCAGGGAATGTGCTTCGCCTGTAGTTGTGGTCTTTGAAACTTTGAGTGTAGGTGCGAAGAGCTGTGAGCGCAGATCCAACGAACGAGAGCTCACATGCAATTTTCGCAACACGAGTGCGATAGTGCTGACTGTTGTGTTGGCTCTTTGAAGACGCAGCATTCTTGCAAGTGGGACAACAAGTGCACACCCCTTAAAGACAGGAACAATCGCACAGAAGCCAGGCAAAGCAGACAAACTGGTTGGGATTGTGCAAAACAAGGTGGCACTTGAGACCAGAGACCAGAGATGATCCATGGCTAGGCTAAGGCCCGTTCTATACGGGTTGATTTTTTTTGTGATAAACCGAAGTTTGCGTGGAAAGGTACGAAGCCCAAGCCCACACTGTGGTGGCACTTGCTCCATTGAAAACTGGTTTTCTCCAAGCGCACTGAGTTTAGTTTAGGAGTTTTGGACTTTTTCTTCTTCTTCGCTTTTATTGAGAGAACAATTTTACAATTGGAGTCAGGGAACGTCCACGTGAAAAGTATAGCTAGTAAGTCATACCTTTATCTTTTCAGTCGAGTCGTCACTGTGTGTGTCTGCCTGTCTGTCTTTCTGTCTGTCTCTCTGTCTGTCCGTCTTTCTGTCTCTCGTCCGTCTGTCTATCTGTCTGTCTGTCTGTCTGCCTGTCTGTCTGTCTGTCTGCCTGCCTGTCTGTCTGTCTGTGTGTCTGCCTGTCTGTCTATGTGTGTGTGTGTGTGTGTGTGTGTGTTTTTGTCTGTCTGTGTGTGTGTGTGTGTGTGTGTGTCTGTCTGTCTGTCTGTCTGCCTCTCTGTCTGCCTGTCTGTCTATGTGTGTGTATGTCTGTGTGTGTGTGTGTGTTTCTATGTATGTATGTATGTATGTATTTATGTATGTATGTATGTATGACATATGCATAATGTATGTATGACATATGTATGTATTTATGTACATATGTATGTAAGTACTTATGTATGTATGTATGTACATATGTATGTATGCCATATGTATGTATGTATGTATGTATATACATATGTATGTATGTGTGTATGTATGTATGTATGTATGTCTAGTATGTATGTATGTATGTATGAGTAGTATAGGGTCGCACTTCAAGACAGATGTTCAGTGCAGTTTCATCACAGAAACCACACTAAGAGCCGTTATTGTGTTTTGAGGCTACCTATTCTCTCTAAGTTCAAAAATACAATTTCATTAAAATCTCTCTTATTATGAATTTCGTTCTATTTTTCTTCGTGGATTAGACTTTCAGTCATTATCAAATTCTGCGCCACTGCACCGACACACTAGCGCGCTGGAGTCGTGGCGACGAGGTCTGGATTTTTTACCATAAATTCTCAGTCAAAAAATATAACATTGTGAGAAGTGTTTTTCCACTAAGAGCCGTTATTCATGATTTCGTCTGCCTATTTATAACAAATACAGACAGACAAAAGAAAGAAAAACTGCTATCTATTGATATTTGAAAGCCGACCGCTACGCTTGTCGTTTTCAAACATCGTTTGAAAAATTAATTATTTTAAAGATAAGGACATAATAAGACATAAAAGGACAATGCCAGACTACAAGCAAGGAAAGATTTATGCTCTTCGTTCTCACCAGACCGACCAAATATATATTGGTTCTACATTAAATGAACTACATAAAAGATTATATGCTCATAGGAAAGACTATGAACATAAAAATAAATATGTATCTTCTTTTGAGATTTTGAAATATGATGATAACTACATTGAACTTATTGAAATGTTTCCTTGTAATAACAGAATTGAACTTAGCAAGGGAGAAGGAGAAATAATAAGGCACACTGAAAATTGTGTTAATAAAAATATTGCAGGTAGAACTACAAAGGAATGGTGTGAAGACAATAAAGATTATATTAAACAATACAGAAAACAATGGAAAGAAGATAATAAAGAGGAAATAAAACAATACTTTAAGCAATGGAAAAAAGATAATGATGAAAAAACGAAACAATACCAACTATTATACAAGCAACAACATAACGATATATTAAATCAAAAAGCAAAAGAAAATATAGTATGTGAATGCGGGTTGTCTTACACTAGAAGAAATAAATCAACTCATCAAAAAGCAAATAAACATTTTGATAATCTAATTGGATTAAATGTACTAGGATATTAAGATCCAATTTATCAACTTTCTTTTTTGATCGTGTTGAAGTTCTTATATTATCGCTGTCAATACTTTCTCTTTTTAGTTGTTCTTTCGTTTTTTTCTCTTTTGTAATTTGTTTTACTTTTTCCGATAACTGCTCCTTCGGTTCTTCTTCTTTATGGTGCTCTTCAACATCAGTCTTTAATAATTCTGACGGTCTTACTAAGTCTTCTTCTGATAGTATAACTTTGAAGCCTTTCCGGCCCTTAACCTTAAATATAGTTTTACTGAATTGCTTGTCGCCTTTAGAAAAAATAGTTCTTTCTAATTCCTTTCTTACTCTTGTACCCTTAGGGAATTCATTAATTAAAGGATTTCTGTATATTTCTTGAGTGTTTTTTTCAGTCCCTTCAAAAACATTAATCGGAACTGCTTTAATTGTTGTATGATATGTTTTATTATAAGCATCAACAACCTCATGAATAATAGGAACCCATTGAAAATTTTCATTAAATTACCATATTAAGTTTAATTCATTTCGTATTGTTCTAATAAACCTATCAATTATACACATTGTTCTGTGATCGCCTACTTGGACAGTCCTATGTTCGATATTATTTTGTCTGAAATATTCAGCCACTTGTCCTTTGAATTCACCACCATTATCTGAAGTAATTCTTTCAGGAACTTTTTTGGTAAATATTTTTTTAAACCTTTCTAAGACATAACCAGTTGTTTTATTTTTGACTGGCTCAATCCACCCACGACGGCTATATACATCAATAGCAACTAATCCAAAATTATAGTTAGCATTACCTTTCTTTGTTGCAACCTTTGACATATCCATTAAATCAATAAATACTTGACTTAGTGGTTTTGCTTCTGGTGATGTTATCGTGTTCCATATCTTAGCGGGCTTTGATTGAAAATGTATTTCTGCCACTTCTTCAAGTTTTTCTTTCCGCTCTGTCTGCTCAGGGTTTCTTGTTGCTGACTATGTTTGCTGTCCATTGTATATTATTAGAATTTTAAAAACACTCTATCTATTTCATTAATTTTTTCTTTCTTACTTGGCTTCTCTGCTTGATTATAAACATTAACTGATATGTTTGACTTCATTCCATTTCCTTTTTTAGATTTAGGCTTCGGCTCTTCTTCACTTTCTTCACTTTCGTTTTCGCTCTCATCAGGCTCAGGCACAGGCTTTTTATTTACTTTCTCTTTGCTTCCGCTTTCTTTCTTCTTATTTTCATTTTAGCAATCTTTTCAGCAATGATATCAGTAAAATCACATTCTTCATCGCTATCACTGCTTTCTTCTGGTGTATCATCTTGGTCTTTTCCATTAATGATATCATTTGCAACACCCATTTCCGCCATGCGGTTTATCTTTTCCTCCATCTCTTCATCATCGCCTACATAAGCCTTTCTACACTTTGCTAATTTTTCTTTTGCTATTTCAACCTTATGTTGCTTTTTGCTCTTAATACTTTCCACGGCCTTACCCCAATTCTTGCGACTTGCTTCGGGAGACGGCATTTATACTAAGATTATTATATTTTAGTATTTTTTAAATAAATAAATAAATAAATAATATAATGTCGCAATATAAATCATTACTCTGCTTGTCAGAAATCGCGACAGACAGCCTATCAATCGCCAACCTTGACTTAACGAACACAAACATAGTGGGCTTAAATACAGACAGAGTGCCAGAAGATTCCGACCCAATAAATCTTTATTATACTGATGCGCGATTTGACGCACGTCTCGCTTTAAAATCAACAACAGACCTAAAAGAAGGGCTTAATTATTATTGGACTGATAACCGCTTTGACACACGTCTCGCTTTAAAATCAACAACTGACCTAAAAGAAGGACTTAATTATTATTGGACTGATAACCGCTTTGACACACGTCTCGCTTTAAAATCAACTACGGATATCAAAGAAGGAAGCAGTTTATACTACACAGAGCAACGAGTAAGGGATAATGACGAAGTCAAAGCCTCAACTCAACACCGCTCTAATACTTCCAATCCGCACCAAACCAGTTTATACAATTTGATAGATACAAACATATTTGCACAAGCGAGCGTTCAATACTTAACTTACAACGATGTAGAAGGCAAATGGAAGAATACAGCCCTTGGTTCAATTGATACACTTTCAGATGTGGTTATAACCGCACCAATAGCAATAGTTATCTAACATATAATTCAATAAACTGGGTAAATAAAACATTTCCGATAAATGTTGATGAAACAGGCAACATTAGTATGGGAAGGAAGAATATAACAGGAGTTAATTTACTAAATGACAAAGGTGTTGATAAATGGATATTTGAGCATAATGATAATAATAATAAGGTGTCAGCAGCTGGAAGTATAGACTCACATAGCGATGTGACGATAACAGGCTTTCCAGCAGATAACCAACTGATTATGTATAGCACGGGGCAATGGAGAAACACCACACCACCCTTTCTTAGATTAGATGGCACAGCCAGTATGACGGGAGGACTAAATATGGGTGGTTTTGCTATTTCAGGGGCTTCTACATATAATGGAATTAATCTCGCTAATCTCGCAGTTGATGGTTCGGTGGTTAAACTAACAGGAGACCAAACCATAGCGGGTATTAAAACATTCAGCAGTATAATAAATGCGAGTGCGGGGATTGATATGAAAAGCCAAAGCATAACAAACGTTAATCTTGTTGATGGTGTTGATGTTTCTGTCCTTGATACTTCGATGGTAAAACTAACAGGAGACCAAACCATAGCAGGGAATAAAAAATTTACATCAACTTTAGAAGTAAGTGGTTCGTCAAATCCTACTACTTTTGATGGCATTTGCATAGCCTTTGATACAAAAATAGGAATGATTGCAGCACAAAAAACAGCAACAGCGACTTGGTATCCGATACAAATAACTGGTTCGTATGTAGAGTTATATTCAGGTAATACTTTAATTATAACCGCAACTGGAACAACATTAAGTTTGAATAACAACAAAATAACAAACTTAGCCACACCATCAGCAACAACGGACGGAGCAAACAAAAGTTATGTGATACATTAGACTGGCAAAATGTGAAACTAACAAGAAACCAAACCATAGCAGGAATTAAGACATATAGCAGTGGCGTTGAAATAACGGGAAATTCAATCAATTCAACAACAAATGGCACATTTATCGTTTTCAATTCTACCAGTAATATCGGTTCTATCGCTACTTTGGATATGAAAACTGCAACATATTACAACTTTGAAATTTCTGCGAAAAAAATAAGTTTTATTATTGACGGGACGATTGTTTCGTGGTTTAATGCTACTGGCTTAGATTGTAATAGTAGTCGGATCGTTAATCTAGGAGCACCACAAAATGCGAATGACGCGGTAAATAGGCAATATCTGGATGACAATTGTGTGAAACTAACAACAGACCAAACCATAACAGGAAGTAAAACATTCAACGGGGCGAGCACTACGATAAAATATCTAACTTTAACGAACAATGCCGATTTTAATAATCAAACTATCACAAATGGTGGAAATATAACATATAATGGGGCGAGGATATTAAACCAAAATGGAGAAGATATATTCTTTTCACAGACATCAGGAGATTATCAGTATTCCTTATTTACTGTAAATACTGCTACAAGTGGAACCGCGAACCAACGAGGTTATGTATTTACGAATGTAGCATTTGATGCAAAAGGGGTGGGACTTTATATTTCAAAACTTTTCCATAATAAAAGTGCTTCGTCTGACATTGTCCGTTTTAACAATGCTGGCGGTATGCGGTTTTATGGTGCTTTGGATATGAACTCAAACAACATAACAAGTGCTGGAACAATAACGGGAACTACAATTACTTCAACCGCAGGTATATCAACGACGACACTAACGGCGAGTGGATTAATAACTGCAAATGCTGGTATATCAACAACCACATTAACAACGAGCGACAATATAGTAGTAGGTGCTGGAAAAAGTGTTTTCATAGATAGGTCAGGATATACAAACACGAATAACAAATTAGTTTTGTGGGATGGTGGAACAGGCTCCACGACTGCTTTTAATGGATTTGGTATTAAACTAGACACAATGATGTACAATGTTAATGCTACAACTGATAATCACATATTTTACTATGGTGCCACAAATGAATTATTTAGAATTGGTAATGCGGGAATTACTGCTTCAAAGGCAATAACGGCAAATGCTGGGATATCTGTTGTTAAGAGCACAGTCGACATACGCGGGGAAGCAAGAAGTGGATCTCATGCTACACCAGTTGGATTATATGTCACAGCCAATCTCGGCCAATCTTCTGCTGGTGTTGAATTCAGACACAGCAACGGGACACAGGGAGTTGGTTTTGGTTATAATTCAATATGTGCTACGGGAAGCAGTACTAATCAGGACTTAAATTTTTATGCGAGGGGGACTGGTGTAATCTATGCTCAGAGTGATACAAGCATGACGACAGCATCCAGTGGATTTTTAACATTAAGAAAAAGACCATCAAATACGACTAACCCACAAATATGTATGAAAGCAGGAGATTCTTCAGGTTATGCGGTGGTAATGAATACAGGTGGATTATTACATGCTTGGTCGACTTCATTATCAAATGGTGAAAACAATACGGGTTATGTTTATTTGAATGCGGGAGCAAATACATGGTCTTCTGGTTCAGACAGGAGATTAAAATCAGATATTAAAACACTAGACTGTGAGGGATGTTGTGAGAAATTAATGAAAATTAATTGTTGCTCATATTATTGGAAATCAGACGAGAAAAAAGAAAAAAAGAGCCACGGATTTATCGCCGACGAGGTTAAAAAAATATTTCCAGAATTTGTATCTGAAAGTGGAATGAAGGCAGACGACGGAAAAAACATCCTTGAAGGAGTATCATATATGGAATTTATACCAATACTGGTTAGTGCTTTTCAACACATGGCGGAAAAGGTAGTTAATTTAGAAAAAGAAAATAAACTTTTACTTAATATACTACCAGACCAAACCAACCAATTAGCAGAAATCAGAGTGACCGTTCTTGATAATGTCAAATAATACAACTAGACTTCACAGACCCCCACCTAATATGGATATGGATGGCGAACCAACTCCAGAATTAAAGTCTCGTGTTCTTGAAGTCGAACTAAAGACTGAGGAAAAAAAAATAGAGCACGAATTGGAAGATAACTGGAATTGTTGTTGTATAAAAAACAGACCGACAGACAGCCGACTTATTAAATACTTATTTCAAATGGGTATCATTATTGCCATTATAGCCCTTTGTATCGTGAGGCTATCTGAAAAGAACTTGCCGTGCGAGGTTGCTAATACTTATGTCGGAATTTTGACCTTACTCATAGGAATTTGCCTTCCATCGCCTTCTAGTTCAAAGAAATGATATTTTACTCATGTCTTCGTAAAACATCGTCCACCATTAAAGTATAGAAACGATGTTTGAGAATAAGCGAGAGTGCGTAGCACGAAGCGCAATTCTCAAATATCAAAGAAATGAACACTCGTATAAATGTATTTTATACCAAGAACTATCTCCGGCACAGATTAAAGGAATGGCTTCATCAAAACTAACACACCAATCACTCATAGGCTTATACATACATTTAAATTTAGTTTCTATTCCTTGCTTGATACAATAAACACAACTCTCATTTTTTTTTCGCTTACCCGTGAGTAAAAGTCGCAGGCAGTCCGACCTAACACAGACCACATAAACAAGAATATTAAAATCATTTTTTTATATTATACAAAATATATGATGAGTGAGTTCAAATACCAAAAGATTATTTTTCTGAGCAATGATTTTGCTGGAGGAAGCAAAACATTTAATAAAAATATCCAAATGTCATTCACACCCACCAAAATGAATGTAAAATTTATCCACTATATGAACGACCAGACAGAGACAAAAACCAGAATTCTTTACATGGACAGAATTGGAATTATTGGAACATTTGCGGACAGCACCACAGCAAACATTTCAAATCTCGGTTATAATTTGGGTGTCGTTGGATGGACAGACGGACAATATACATTTAAAGTCCTTGAAACTGACAGCGGAAATATTAACACAGGAAATTTAGCAGGCCGAATTGTTGTGTGTTTGGAATTCTTAGGATAATAAGATGATGAAGATTAATAATGTCAAGGTGAAGCCAGTAAAACAAGAGTGGGATGGAAACAAAAAAGCAAAAGGTTATAAATTATTCAATGAGCCGTATGCTAACATATTTTTGCTTGCCCGTAAGAAGAGCGGTAAAACGACAGCACTCTTTGAAATACTGAAACGGACAACAGACAGAAAAACCCGTATTGTAATTATTGCTTCAACAATTCACAAGGACTACATTTATAAAGCAATGGTTAAGCACTTTAAGAACAGAGGCAACCCGATGGCAATATATACCTTTCTTAAATCAGATGGTGTAAATGTCATTGATTATGAGTTAGACAAACTGAACAGACATGACGAGCAACACGAAGGAGAAGTAAAACAAGACAAAGAAGAAATAGAGAAACCACAATTTTTATACTTTGGAAAAGAAAGGAAACAGAGCGCCGCGGAGGCACCAAAAGAACGACCCAGCAAGTATATTTCTCCAGAGGTTGTTTTTGTTTTGGACGATTTAGGGAGCGGATTAAGAGACAAGTCCGTAAGTGATTTGTTAAAAAAGAACAGACACTATAAAAGTAAGGTTATTATGTCTAGTCAGTATTTGAACGACCTACGGCCAGAAGCCATTAAGCAGTTAGATTATTTATTAATCTTTCCAAGCCAGTCTCAGGACAAAATGGAACTCGTGTATAAACACTTAGACTTATCTTTTGACTTTGATTACTTTCTTCAAAAGTATCACGAAGCAACAAAGGAGAGATTTAATTTTCTTTATGTCTCAAGTGTTGATGATGAGTTAAGAAAAAATTTCTCACAAAGATTTAAATAATATTTTTAGAATTAATAAATATTTTTTTTCATAGTATAATGATAGTGAAGACAACTCGTGTTGAAGTCATTCCA
This sequence comes from Paulinella micropora, assembly GCA_019918135.1. Classification (NCBI taxonomy): domain Eukaryota; phylum Cercozoa; class Imbricatea; order Euglyphida; family Paulinellidae; genus Paulinella; species Paulinella micropora. The sequence continues at coordinate 49,854 of WBZZ01000779.1, forward strand.
ACAATCGGCAAACGAACTATTAACTCAAGCACAAATATGGCTGGAGGTAAAAAGAAAACTGGACGGAAGAAGAAGCAAGGAGGCAAGGGACAGGCTGGCGGTAAAATTAACTGGCAAAAAGTTGGGAAAACCGCAATTGCTGTTGATAAATTTCTTCGCAATAATAAGTTAATCTCTAGGACTGCGGGAGCATTAAGTAGCGTCGGGGTACCTTACGCTGGTAGTGTTGGTGCTGTAGCATCAAGACTGGGTTATGGTAAGCAGAGAGGACGTGGGGCTTTGAAGTTTTAATGACATTTTGTTTGAAATTATGAGGAAATATTTTTTGTTTGTTTATATACAATGGTCGTCAAGAAAGCGAAGAAACAGAAATTAAGACCCCCGCGGGTTTATAGGAATAAGAGCGGGAAGCCGTATATTATCCAGAAGGGTAAAAAATATTATCTTAATTTCGGTAAAAAGACAAATGATATGAGCACACTTCAAATCGTTAAACTTTTTATGAAATACTTAAGCAGACCAAAAGCGAAGAAAAAAACAAAGAAGGAAGACTTGCGAAAAGTCCAGAGTTTGTCGGAGATTGAGCAGAATACGAGAACAGCCATTACTGACCACTTAGACAAACTCAGAAAGGAGAAATACGAAAAGATTGATGAGATAGACCAAAAAGAGAAAAAAGCACGAGTTGATGCTGAAGAAGAAAAGAAGAGGCAAGAAAAAAAAGACATAGCAGATGCTAAGGAAAGGCAGGATGAGTTAGCAAGGATACACCGCAATGAACTATCAGATATCAAGGAACGACAAGAACAAAAAGCCAGAGAACTAAGAAGGGAGCAAAAACTCATAGATGATGTAAAATATGAAGAAGACAGAAAAAATAGGATACAAGCATTACCACAGCTACCACAATATCAATATATTATGCCACCACAAGAACAACAGGCACACCCAGAGGTAAAAGTTAAACCAAATAAAGAATTTGAAGACTATAAAAAATTAATCATAAATTCTGGAGTTTTTACTCAAGCAGATATAGATAATTGGGTTCCTAGCAAAATACAAAGTATACATAAAACAATTTCAAGAACAAAAACTGACAATGGACCAAATGAAAAAATCGCTAGAAGCACAAGAAGCATTAAATAAAAATATAGGAAACAAACTAGAGGAGGGAACAAGAAAAACTTAAAAATGAAGGCCACGATGTTAAAGGTTGGAACCAAAGGGCATCATGGATAATAGACAAAATTATAGAACATAAAATAAATGTAGGAGACGAAAAGGATGAAGTAAAAAAGAAACTCGCAGAATATTTGGGCTTACAAACGGGAACTGGATTAGAAGATTTGAATAATAAAGTGTTTTCCGTAAAAAACATTAAAAAGTATTTATCACGAAAAGAATGGGTTCATTCAATGAGAAAAAAAGATTATGTTAATGCTCTTATAAATAAATATAGAAATGAGCAACAGCCAGAGCAACCACAGCAACCAGAGCCACAGCCTGAGCCACAGCAACCACAGCAACCAGAGCCACAGCCTGAGCCACAGCAACCACAGCCAGAGGAGCCACAGCAAGAGGAGCGCACCAACGAAGTTGGTGATGCGTCCTTTGGACAGCAACAGCCAGACGAACAAACTGGAGAGGGGCGGGGACTAATGACTTATGAAATAGACGACATAATGAAAAAATATGGATGGTATCTCGGAGCGATAGCCAGTGATGAAATTTACAAATTAAATCCAGAAAAAAGAAAGCGATACGGATTTATTATGAATTTGGACAATCACAAGCAAGCAGGGTCTCATTGGATTGCTATATGGGTAAGTCTGGATAAAGACAGAAGTGTTGAAGTGTATGACCCATCAGCACTTTACGAGCCAACAGAAGACTTTCAACAACAAATGAAAAGACTAATTGACCAAAGTAATCCAGATAGTTATTTATTAATGAAGGTTAATCAAGTAAAAGAGCAGAGTGATACTTCCTCAACTTGTGGATGGTTTGCTATGAGGTTTCTAATGGAGCGGGCAAAAGGTATTAAATTCAAATTTGCCAGTGGCTACACAGACCTAAAAGAAGAAGAAGCAGAAAAATTAAAAGCACAGAATGGGTATGGTCATTTTGACACATACATATAAAAGATATTTTCTAATATATAAACAAATTGAAAATTTGTGTTATATAGCAAAATCGCAAGCGATTTGTTATATATAGATTTTTGAGGTTGTACGATGGAGTATAAAGGTGGTCGGTCAAGTTCCATCTATTACATAAATAGTAAAAATAAAATAACGGGAACAGACAGCGACTTTACACACGAAGTCAATATGGCTAGACAATCCCACACATTGTAAAATTCTTCATATTTATGTTCCAAGATCGTATTACTCTGTGGCAAGTCCTTACAATACCTTTACACTTAGCGAAGACGGATATGAGGCTTTAATTACGATACCTGAGTGCAACTACACAATGAACAACTTAAAAAATAAGTTGTCTGAGATACTGACGGCAGAAAGTCCAAATGATTATACTTATGTTGTCTCAACCAACAATACAAACACAGAAGCGGAGGATGGCAAATTAACATTCAGTGTTTCAAATAACGGAGGTATTCAACCGCGGTTTATATTTGATGGTGATACCCGTATTCACGAGGTTATGGGATTTGATAGAAATTCAACATATTTCTTTGCTAATGATTTTATTAAATCGCCAAATGTAATTATTCTAACTGGTGAAAAAACTCTGTATCTTCAATCGGATTTGGTGAATGAAGGTGATAATCATGTGCTTCAAGAAATATATACAGCCAACGAAATTCCTTTTGGTTCTGTCATTTATGACGGCTCTGGAAGCGAATACGGGAAGACATTATCTGCGAGTTCAAACAATGTATTCAGGTTTTACTTGACGGACGAAAACGACCAAGCAATAAATCTTAATGGTTTAGGTATCGTTATGACATTATTGGTTTGTCGTGAAACTAATTATTTTAGTTTATTTAATTCATGTTTCAATCTTTTGAAAAAGAGATAAATATCAATTAATTTTATAATTATTTTGTTTTTCTATAAATATATTCTGGTGAATTAGTTAATTTACACTACTTCAAAAACAAAACAAAAAATGCCTGTCCAATACGGCGGAGAACTTACTCACAGCCAAAGCGAACTTATTCGCGGTAAGTATTCGCTTAACAAACTTACTGCCCGCGAAAGTCTTGCGACAATTCCAATTACCACCGTGGGAGGAATTGAATCAACTTTTGAAATTCCTACTCGTCCTTTGAACCTTGCGATGTCTGTGTTGCGATTTACTTACACACCAAATCGGGGTGGTGCTGGTGGAAGATACAAACGAATTCCAATGGACTGCCTGCCGATGATTAAGACGATTGAACTACGAAGCAGAAGTGGGCAATATTTGTGTAATCTTCAACATGTGGGAAATTATTCTAAGATGGTTTGGAAACCTGAGATTTCTTATGATAGATTTATGGCTTTGGAAAACCACGGGGCTGGGTTTGGTTATGGGTCCATGCTTCAAAAGTGTAATGCACCGAATGAAATTCAAGCATCGCCTGCTGCTAGAGGAGCAATTGATGATGCTTACGCTTTTCAACTTGATGATGGTAAGACTGCTTTCACCGCCATTGGTGATACAAAGGCGGCAGACCAATCAGCCAACATTCTCGCTCGTGTAAACGAAATGCTTACAACCCTTGAAACTAGAATTCTAAATTATGTAGCACAGCCACCTATCACAGCCCGCCTTAATAATGACGCACTTATTGCGAATGGAACTGGCGCTCCTAGTGTAGTTAATGTCTCTTATGAAGAGGCGAAGTATTTTGAAGGAGGAACCAATAATGGGGATGATCCCGTTATCAATGTATCTATTCCTCTCGGTATGCTTTTTGGAACCATTTTTGAAATTGATAAGACTATTGGTTTTAATGAAATTCTTGATTTGAGGATTGTGTGGGAGGGAACACAAAAAACCATATTTTATGGAACTGATGCCATTAGTGTTGGAGCAGGAGCGACTGCCACCGCACAATCCGCTAATATTACCAACCTTAACTTATTTCTTGCCATTGAAACCGACCCGAATGTTATCTTGGGAGTTCAACAAAAGATGGCGGGTGAAGGTTTTTCGTTTAAGACTGAATACCCGCTCTCTTGGAAAACCAATCTCGCAACAGGCACTCAGTCATTTGTTTTGAAAATGAACCGCTCGCAAGGTGAGAGAATTCGCCGAATTTACACGAGCGCTTTTAATAATACTTAAACTTCAAACACCGCATTTGATTGCGATAACCGAGCACAAGATAAGATTGTTGATTATTATACTACTTTGGATAGTAATAGAATTCAGCAGTTTGACATCAAATGTAGTAATGATGAGGATTATATGCTTTTGAAGGAAAAAATTAAGGGCTCTGCTATTTTGAACTCTAATGTGTATAAATATAACTGGTTCCATGTCGATTTCTGGGATGACAACCGCCCGCTTTATGACAAGAGAGAAGAAGATGGTTATGAAGTGGTAGGTCTGTCTTTGGATACCGAACGACGATATGAATGGAGTGCGACTGGTGCGAAGCAATTGAATTATTATACTTATGCTATTCTTCAGAGGACTATTGTTGTTAAGGGAATTGAAATTTTGATGAGTTGATATTTATGAACTTTGTAAAAAGAAAGAAAAAGAAAATAAAAAATATTTTTTTGTATAATATACACAAGAAATGGCAACCCACCAGAGAAATTTAATCGCACAAAATCCCGACGAAAAATTTATAAATGTCAAAGTTGGATATGATGGACACGTTGAAACTAATCATATGAAGACCGCTTTTGGTGAAACCCTAACCAGTTCCTTAACACCAGTATTACAGGAAATCTTTCCATATACCATTAATTCACGGATATGGACATTAACTCAGACAAATGCGAGTGTTTCCTTTCTGAATAATATGGCTGAATTAAAAACGACTACTAATGCTACCGCTGATGCCTGTATGGTAAGCAAAAGAAAAATAAAATATCGCACTGGTATGGGTGTTTTAGCCCGCTTCACTGCTTTATGGACAACAGACGAAACCGAAGATTATTATTCGTGGATAGGTATCGGAGATAACGATTTATCTAATGGTTTCTACTTTTACAAAACTAGAGATGAAGGAATGATTATTCTACATTGCATTGGAGGAATCCCAAACGCATTTTATCAAGCATACTGGGATGACCCGTGCGACGGAACAGGAGATATGCCTGTATTAGACTGGACGAAGGGAAATGTATTTCAAATTCAATTTCAATACTTAGGCTTTGGTGCTATTAAGTTTTCTATTGAAAATCCAAAGACAGGCGATTTTCAGTTAGTCCATACGATTAAGTATGCAAATGCCTACACTGGTGTCAGTCTGCGGAATACTACATTGCCATTTGTAGCACGAATTATTAATAATAATGTTGGAGTTGGAATACAAAGACTGAAGACAGCCAGTTGTAGTTTGTTTGTTGAGGGAACCAACACTATTAATACAAGTATTACAAATACGGCGGAAGGGATTAAAGCAGGTAATATAACTGAAAGCCCCATTTTAAGTATCAGGAATAAAGCACTATACAATAATAGCCTAACCAACAATTCGAATGTCTTTCCTTCATTGATAAGTATTACAAATGAAGATAGTAAGGCGAATATTGTAAGAATGGTATTGAACGGGACACTGACAGGGGCTGGTTTTGCTGATGTTGATGCTAAAACTTCAATTGTAGATATAGACACAAAAGCATCCGCTATCGCCAACGGAACAACAATTTTTAAGATGTATGTTAATGCTGGCTCTACTCAGCAGATTAATCTCAGAACTTACGATATTCAATTAACCCCAAATGATGTGTTGACATTCACACAAAAGGCTGTGTCTGCAGGCGGGTCAGGTAATGGTATTAATGTTATTGCTAACTTTATAGAAGACCACTGAAGCAAAAAAAAATTATTTATAAAAAATTGTTTTTGTTTATATTTTACTTTACTTTTTTTTTTTTGTATCTTTCTTTTACGATACGAATAACATCGCTCACACTAGTGGCTATCTCTTCACCTTCACGAGTGGTTTCGCTCGCTTTCCTTAATATACATCCTTCTTCTGTACATGTAGCATTTGCTATCTCTTCTCCTACATTAGCATTTATTTCAGTGATACCTGTCTCTTTTAAATCAGTCACCGTAAAAGGAGTGCTTGGTTCGTCGCCCGTTATGGGTTCCAATGGAATAACTACTTTCACATTATCATCACGTGGCTTGTATTGTTCATAGAAAGATACAATGTCAGGTTTAGTCCATTTAATTGATGGTTTCTTAATTTCGCTGTCCCATTTTTCAATTTCATTCAAGTAGTCCTGTTTAGTGTTCAGGTCAGTCATCTTATATATAAAGATTTTTAAAAAATATTTTAGCAAAAATATCAAATAAATTTTTTTACTTCGCTTTTAATGTCCGTACATTTTTCAAACCACGGCTGTTTCATAACCCATTCAAGGTATGGTTTATCAATAGTTCCAACATCTTGAATTTTCTTACCTTTATATTTACCAAATGGAAAAGTATCCTTTGGCTTCCGTTCTCTACTTTTTTCAATTGACTTAATTTCTTCATCAATCGTCTGTTGGACATCTCTTACTGAAAAGAATTCCTTATTCTTCTCAATTGAAAGTCGTCCAAATTTTTCAGATAGTCTGGCGAAGGTGGTCATTGGTCTATATAGACTGGTAAAAAATTGTATGGGAAAAAAATTAATTATTTGATATTTTGTTCTGACTTCGTCATCACAAAACATCCTTTTATACTTTAATGGCTGACGATGTTTGAGAATAAGCGAGAGTGCGTAGCACGAAGCGCAATTCTCAAATATCATTAATATCCAAAAGGTCTAGTTTCGATAGCATTCTCCACAATTCCGATAACTTGTCTTTTCGTATATGTAAAACTAAATATCTTTTCTAAGTATTCGCTTGTTCTTTTTTTCTTTTGTTTGTCTCGTGTTATCTTGTTGTTTTCTATTATAACTACTTTTCCAGACTTCTCAATTCGCTTAGCAATCCGTAATTCTTCATCAGTCTCCAACAATTCAGCCAGTTCATCTTTTCCATTCTCAAATAATTCAGTGTTTGTAATACCTAGCCCGCAACTTATTACACTTAACATATTTGGTAAATTCAACGCTTTTTTCGTTTCATAGTTCATACTAAATCCTTTTACTTTCATACTTGCTTTACCATTATCTAATAAGTATCCATAACATTTCGGCCCGCCTCCCACAAAGGTTTTTATTTTCGCTCCTTTCAATTCATCAGTCCAATCTCCAAGTAAATCGCCAGTCTCTACATCAGCCTGATTAATTTCTTTGTTAGTCGTATATATTACGCTGTCTGTGTCATGATACAATATCCTATTGCCTAATCTGTCCATCATATTGTAAAGTCTCATTCTCGCGTGGCATGTAGTAAATAAAGCAACCACAATATTTGTTTTAATCGGGTCGCTCACCGCATCCTGTTTTAAGTCATAACTGGCTTCTACAATTTGGTCGTTAATTATGTTAATATTTATATTATCCACTGATTTATCGTTCAATACTTTGTATAAGGTATCCTTATCCTTTATCATTTTATTCTGTGTTTTATTTTGTTTCTTTCCAAACTTGCCCCATAAAGAGTTCAAGCACAACTTAGCCACTGCTCGACGTCCTTCGTTTTTAAATATTTTGCTTTCATCCATCTTAACTCCCATTTTAACTTCCATGCTGTTTATGTAATTTTGTTTTTCTGCTTCCGTATTACATCCCGCGGGATATCCGCTGGACTCTTGTTTTACTTTCAAGAATGTCTTTATGTATTCTTTGAATAAGCTACTGCTTTGCTCTTTCCAGTGCTATACTTCATATACTTTTATCAACTTATACCCTTTCTCTAAGGCCTTGTAAATTTCTGGAGTTGCCCATGTACCAGTTATTGCTCGTTCTTTATCAGTGTGCTTACATTCTCCATGTTGCTCAGTCATTCCGCACTTATCGCATAAGTAATACATCATCTTACCTCTGTCCGCCTTCGGTAAGACTGGGTGTAGTAAGCTTCTAGGTGGTAGCATCTTAACCTTAGCCACTCCGAAATATTCTCTGTTTATAATTTTGTTTTTCATATTTTTTCTTTCCTCCTCGTTGCTTGGACGTATTATGATATGGTGTCCGCTTGGACAAAGGTCGTAATACATCACGGTCGGATAAAGTGAGCATATGTCAATATATTTCGCATACTCATTATCATGTCGTGATTTCCAATATAATTTCAGAGCATTCACTCTACCTCCAAACATTGCCTCTCGTGGGTTTAGTCCTTCTTGTTCCGTAATTCGTTCGTTTGTATCCTCTGCCAGTCTTTCATTGGTTTTCATCAGGCTCCATTCGCACTCCCAGATACTTATTACTTTTGCTTGTTCGTTAAGTTGTTTTTCTCTTCTCATTGTTTCCTTGTATAGTTCACCCATTGTCTTATTTTTCTTCACATTCAAAGCATTGCTATTCCAACACTTATCACATCCGTGCCAATGACACCCGTAAAACTCATAAGCGGTTTTGTTTTTCTCATCCCAGCCATCTACATACACACGAGATTGCCCGAGTTGAAACATTTTTTCACCTCCGTTGAATGCGTGTTTAATATCGGTTTTGTCTAACCTGCTTCTGTATGCTAACCATTCTACACAAGCCCTAGAAGTCATCCTGTTTTGCTTTTCCGCTTTCAATATCGCAATTGAATTCTCTGGCATAAACTTAGCACGATACAAAGCCATAACACAACTCGCAATAGTTTTATATTGAAAAGGGTTAATACCAAACTCTAGAAACTGGTTTCTAAAATCTATACAACCCTTCCTCAGTATATCAACATCTGAATGACAATACTCTGCGATTTCCTTCGCCATATCAAAGTGGTTATGTGCTTTCACTTGTTCGTCATACCATTCAAGAAATTCCTTTCGTTTATCTCCTCGCATCGTATCGTAGCCGTAATGTTTCTTATGTGGCATTACACCAACATAGTTTCTATTTTTCGCAGTATTGAAGAAGTGCGGGAAGAAACTTTTCTTAAGTTCCGTAAGTCCGAATGTCTTTGGAAAGTCTGACAATGGCATCGTAAGAAAACTTAGGCTGTCTATAAAGCGATACTTCTTAAGTGTCATTATAATCTTACCACCTTCATAGATTACAAATGGAGTTTGTCCATTATCAACCAACCACTTAAGAATAAACTGACAATCATAACCGCGGGCATTGTGCGCAATAAATGTAAATCCGCTGTGTTTAGTGTCAAAAGCCCAATTACAGAAATCTTGAATGTTCTTATGTATAATAGGGGAGGGGGTTTCACCCCCTACCATACCCCCACCTTTTTTGTCAAGGGTTTGGAAAGGGGCGGGGCCCCTTCCGTCGTAATACTGGCTTTCCGCATGATTAACAATGTGCTCGCCTGTGTCCTGTGTCGCTTCAAAGTCAAAGAATATGTATTGCTCTGACGGCGGTAAGATTTCCTTTTGGACTATTTCACATTGGTGTTCAAGCGGTTTCACTAGTTTGCAATTTCGGCATTTCGCATATCCGCATTTGTGCTCATCCTTCTTCCTGTAATTAAGACCGCACGATTTACATTTCGCTTTAACATCGCAGTTTGTCGTCATGTGGTTATTAAAGCATTCAGTGTTTGGAAACTTTCTATTACACTTCTCACATTCTTTCCACTGGCTCTTGTCATTTATTCCCTTACATCCGTTGGTTTCACAGATACAACATTTGGCTTCACAGGCGTGTCTTTTTTGGTATCCCCTTAGACACAACTCGCAGAAGTTTTCCTTTCCTAGCATAGACTTCATGTTAGTTATGGCATCGTAATGTCCTTCAGTCTTTAGAATGTAAAGGTTAGTCAGCCGTTCGCCGTTCGCATCAAGTAGTTCTGTTTTATAAATGATTTTGTCAGGAAATTCAACAATAACCAGATTGTATTTAATGTGATTAGCAAATGTATTGATTTCTGGTATCCCACACACATCCTTAATTACCTTTGCTTCATCGTGTAAAGCATCTGCCATTTCCTGCTGTATCTTTCGTCCTCGCATAATTTGCGAGTATTTTGGATGTTTTTCAATTTTTGCTTTGACTACAACGATTGCTCGTGCTAAGCATAAGTTATCGCTGTTTGTAATACAGATTACTCCTTTCTTTCTGTATATATTCAATTTGTTCAAAACCTGTAGCCTTGTCCCGCCCGTAGGCATTTTAACAGATTTCAACACAAATTTTAATTTATCAAAGTTTATTCCGTTCTCATCCATGTAAAGACTTTCGTTGCTTTGAAATATTGCTGACAATCTTTCCAAAACTTTTTCAACCGAGATTTGATTAACTTTGTGTAAGCCTGTTGATACTTTTCCATAGTAATCAACAAACTCAATACCTAGGCTAACCTTATCTTCGGGTGCTTGTCGTTTTACAAAGTCGTTCAACACAATCTCAATAAATCTTATTACATCGCGCATCGTAAATGATCGGAAGTTGCCGTTAATCCTTACCGCATATCGGCTTTCATTTATTCCTAGTTCGTGTTCCTTGCTGTCGTCCCTTATGATATCATAATAACCATACCGCAACAAGTCTCTGTAATTTTCTTTCATCTCTTTTTTCTCTTCAATCGTAGGTAAAGGTGGTGCTATTGGTATAGCATGGTGTTCGAAATACACCGCACCTCTTACTTGGTTCAAGTAGTTTTGGGCTGTCGGTGTATCAATTTTATACCCCCTTACCTTCGGTTTGATATATAGCACATCCCGACCCCTGACAGACTTGATTTCGTAATTTATCTTATATTCCCTTAATCTATCCAACCTGTAGACCTTGCCGTTATACGTGTGTGTCTCCATGTTTGATAATATATCAGTGGGTCAATTTTTTTTTCTAAATTAAATATTGAATATAATTTTTTTTTATACTTTTATATTTTCAATCATTTAAATAGAAATTAAATTTTTTTCATTTTTTGAAATATGTCTTTTGGAGTTATTGTGTGCAATAAGTGCTGATTGAGATACACCTATAAAATTACATAACTCACAATAATATTTTTTACTCTCTCTTATTTTATCGAACCTCTCTTTTTGCTTACAATTTAAAATGTTTTTGTTTATTGCCCAGTATTGCTTTTGATACTCTCTAACTTTCTTACTTTCTTTTTCATAATATTGTTTATTATATTGCTTGTGGTATTGTTTTTGATATTCTATTCGTTTCCTTTCGTTCTCATCTTTAAATTATCGTTCATCAAATTTATGCCGTTCTCTTTTTCCATCAGTAATATTTGCACCCATAGCCTTATTTAAATTTAATGTAGGTTTCAATTCATCTATATATTTCTGTTCAACCGCCCTTTGTTTATCAATGTTATAATTTTCAATTACTTCCTCGTGAACTAAAACACACTTAAAATTTTGAATTCCTTTATTATTAATATGATTGTATAATTTTCTATTAACTCCTTTCTTGCAGAGTAATTTATGATGGCTGAATCTGCTTGATAATCTTTTTTGAATTGTGCTTTCAATGTAATATTCCTTGTCTGTTTGGTCTTCAGCATTAAAGATTTTGTAAATTTTCAAGGTTGTCATTTCTCTCTATATATAATACAAATATATTATTTCTTTAAAATAATTAATTTTTTAACGATGTTTGAAAACGACAAGCGTAGCGGTCGGCTTTCAAATATCAATAGATAGCAGTTTTTCTTTCTTTTGTCTGTCTGTATTTGTTATAAATAGGCAGACGAAATAATGAATAACGGCTCTTAGTGGAAAAACACTTCTCACAATGTTATATTTTTTGACTGAGAATTTATGGTAAAAAAATCCAGACCTCATCACCACGACTCCAGCGCGCTAGTGCGTCGGTGCAGTGGCGCAGAATTTGATAATGACTGAAAGTCTAATCCACGAAGAAAAATAGAACGAAATTCATAATAAGAGAGATTTTAATGAAATTGTTGTTTTGAACTTAGAGAGAATAGGTAGCCTCAAAACACAAGAACGGCTCTTAGTGTGGTTTCTGTGATGAAACTGCACTGAACATCTGTCTTGAAGTGCGACCCTATACTACTTGTATGTACGTATGAATGTATGTATGTATGTATGCAGGCATGCATGCAAGTACTCATGCATGCATGTATGTATGTATGTATGTATGTAACACATGTATGTATGTATGTATGTATGTATGTACGTATGTATGTATGTATGTATGTATGTATACATGTATGCATGTATGCATGCAGCATGCAATGATGTATGTATGTATGTATGTTGTATGTATGTATGTATGTATGTGTGTATGTATGTATGTATGTATGTATGTTACATACATACATACACACATACGTACGTACGATGTAGGTATGTAGGTATGTAGGTAGGTATGTAGGTATGTACATTGTATGTATGTGTGTATGTATGTGTGTATGTATGTATTCATGTATGTATGTATGTTTGTATGTTTGTTTGTTTGTATGTATGTATGTATGTATGCATGTATGACTGCATACATGCATGATGTATGTATGTATGTACGTATGTAAGTAAGTATGTATGTATGTAGGTATGACTGTATGGATGTATGCATGCATGCATGCATGCATGTATGTATATGTATGTATGCATGTATGTATGTATATATGTATGCATGTATGTATATATGCATGCATGCATGCATATATGTATGTATGTATGTATGTATGAATGTATGTATGCATGCATGCATGCATGCATGCATGCAAGTACTCATGCATGCATGTATGTATGTGTATGTATGTATGTATGTATGTATGTATGTATGCATGTATGCATGTATGTATGTATGTATGTATGTATGTATGTATGTATGTATACATGTATACATGTATGCATGTATGCATGTATGCATGTATGTATGCATGTATGTATGTATGTATGTATGCATGTATATGTCTTTCCCCTCTCTCCCTCTCTCCTCTCTCCACTTATCCATCTCTCTCTCTCTCTCCGAGGCTCTCTCTCTCTCTCTCTATTTCACTCTCTCTCTCTCTCTCTCTCAACCTCTCACTCTCGCTCAGCTCTCTCAGGCTCTCTCTCTCTCTCACCATCATCATCAGCCTACCGTTATTAAGCATTAATAATATTGATGAACATTAATGATTAAATAATATCGAATAATAACAAATAATATTGAATAATATTGAATAATATTGAATAATATGGAATCATAATATCATCATTGAATCATAGCAATATTGAATCAGTAGTAACAGACTGTAACACTAATTGAATAATAGTATGATTGAATAATATTGAAACATAATATTGAATAGTATTGAATAGTATTGATTATTAATAATATAATACTAATTGAATAATATTGTCGGAATAAGATCATATTATCATACAGAACTTATTATGATCCATGCAGTGATGTGAATACCGTACCGGCTCGGACCGAATTGAAAGTTATTACTATGGTCGGATACTGTGTTAATTCGAAGTTTCTTCGAGTCAAGTTTTTACATCTATTGTAATAATATTTTGAGTTCTATTATAATATTAATACTTCAATTTATCATCAGTGATAAGCCTACGGTCACGTTCTGTTTTATTATCAACTGTGACTGCCAATGGCACCGTCATATTATAACTTGATCAAGTTATTAATATGTTGATTAATATTAATATTGATTAATATATATTATTAATAATCACTATTCAGTGCCGGATTCAACTTGAGTTGAACTCAAGTTCATATTGATTAAGTGATATTGATTAATATTGATTAATATTGGTCGGATTAACAATGATTCATAATAACTTGAGACGGTTGATTAATATTGCCTGGATTTGTATTGGCTGATTAATATTGATTTTTTTTTTTTTTTTTTTTTTTTGCAAATAATCTTGATTAATATTGAATAATTTAATAATCATAGGGTAACAATGACATCAATGTCGACTCATTTACATACATACATACATACATGCATGCATGCATGCATGCATTGTATGCATGCATGCATGCATGCATACATACATACATACATACATTCTAGTACATACATACATATATACATACCTGCATACCTACATACCTACATACCTACATACCCACATACCCACATACATACATGCATACATACATACATACATACATGCATACATGCATACATACATACATACATACATGCATACATACACATATACATACTGTAATGCCCCCAACGATAGCTCGTAAAAAGTCGGTAATACAACCAAACACAGTCCTCAAGAATGAGAATGATGTCTCGTTGTATTAGCTCAGTGAAGCCAAAAAGGAAAACGGCAACAGACCAGGAATAAAATGGCATCAGGTCCAATCCGGACAAATAATACTGAAAAACAAGCTGGTGCACCTGTCACCAGGAAAAGGTACTTTTTACCGGCTATCCGGGGGGTGATGCCTACAGTACCCCCTCCCGATTTTATGACGGAAATAGCATTTTCGTCATACACCTTCTGATTTCTTTCTGCAAATAGTATGCGCTATGGAGTCATGCCACACAGCGCATCGACCCACGGATAGACGCTAAAAGACGATAAATATATCCTCATACGGCACGTCAAAGCGGATTCTCTAGCTTTTCTTGTAAATTTTGAACTCCTTCCCTCAATTTTTTTTTCGGCAGTATGTCAAGAACAAACGTACTATTAATAAAAAATACAAGCAACGTGGTGCTGTAGTACGATTCCCCCTTTGATCTCCTTCTTCTTCTTATCATTATCATTATTATTATTATTATTCACAGGGAGATCGTAAGTACATTGTCTTTTTTAATGACATACCCTTGTATAAGGCGGATATCCTATGATATAGTATTAGGGGGCCAGTCCTAATAGCTATATCCGAAGTCGAGGTGTATGTACCCGACCCTGCGATATACCGACACAAGTAGAGATTGACCGTGCTCAGGTACGACATTATATAATCTATCGTAAAAAATAATTTAATGAAAGTTTCAGAGAACATTTCATTTTCGAGAACATCATCCCAGGACTTGGAAAGGGTCATACCCGGGAACGCCATCGCTCAATACACTAGCGATCCCCGTATACGGTGTAGTATCATCGTCGATCGACCTTTCGCACTCGTATGTTGCGATCGAATGCCAAGTTATATCACTGAGTCTTTTTAATATTCATATTGATAACTGATGATGCATGATCAAATCATGATACGCCGTGGGCAATCAATCAGTTTATTTGAGACACATAAAGAAAAATAGTTTCCTTGTCACTGCCTTCGTCGTCTGGCGCGGATTTCTTTGCCTGGTGGAGGACCACCAACAAAAGTCAGATCGAACTTTGACTGTTCGAGAATGTCCCAGATCTTATTAGGGATTCCGCCCAACGATAATTCAAAATGGACATCAAGCACTCCTCTTGGCAGTGTCTGAATGGTCCACGCAGTGCAATCCTTGTCTCTGGGAGTAATTGTATCATCCCATGTCTCGAGACTTGTTGCGTCTTTATATACTGGCAGATAATGTCTTGCCTTTGGATCCTCAACCGGGTCCATGCTTCTCCAGAACTGGAGTATCGGTTGTACTATCTTTGCGGCTGATGATATTTTGAGTGTCCGTGTGACACGCATCTGTCGTGGGACCGCCACGACCCGCATCAAGTATAAGTCTGAGAGAGTGTCATCAGCGACATGTTGTTCCGCTGGTCTCATCAGATAGAAAACATTTTTCACCCATGCGATGGTTGCTATCGCATCGCCTTCCTTCCATCGCTCATGGACAATCTCAACGTTGCCCGCGTTTGGGTCAGTGTCCGTCCCCTCCTCCTCCTGGTGGACGTCCTTTGATCTCATCGACCTCATCGCCTTCCTCGGTTGGTCGTTGATAAGATCATTCCGCGCTCTCCTTAGCTGCGCCTCTGTGATCTTCTCCTTCTTTCCGCTATGCTCTCGCGGAGACTTGGACTGAGTCCCCACCGCGCTTATGCGGTCAGTCTTCTCCTTGCTGTCCACCTCACTCTCCTCCTTCTCAGCTATCGGTGCCCGATAAGCATCGTCTTGGTCTATGCCAGCCTCCTTGTGGATGGGCGGCACCTCTTTGAAATCATCCTTCATCCGTTTTAACGCCTCCTCAACGGATTCATCTTCCAGTAAGAAGGGATCATACTTAATCAGCCTTCTTACATTCACAATTTGCACCTTCCCTCTACCCCTGATCTTGTAATTCAGAGGTCCCGTCTGTTCCATAATCTGATAAGGTCCTTTCCAGTGAGTGAACAGCTTAGAGCTGACTCCCTTCGGGACTTGAGGATGGTACAATAGTACAATATCCCCGACCTGGAACTTGATCTGATCCAAGTGCGCTTGTCGCACCCCTTCAGCATCAGTCTTTCGGCGCTCCGCCTCTCTATGCGCCCTGACTATGTGTTCCGCCTCCATCTTCACTCTTAGTCTCATCCCAAACAACTCATCCGCATCCGCCCAAGTGTCTTTTGGGTGAAGGAGCGAAGTCGGGATATCAGGCTCACGCCCATATACTAACTGATATGGCGAGATTGAGCTCTTCGAGCCTCCTAACGCCGTAGAGGGTAGACAGTTCATTGCAAACGCACATGATGGTGCTGCCTCGACCCATGCTCTTTGATTCTCCTTCTTCGTGCAATACATCTTTAGCGAGGCTTTGAGGGGTCTGTGTACCCGCTCGATTTTCCCATTTGCTCGCGGGTTATAGGCAGTAACATATTGCCATTTCATCCCGTAATACTTAGATAGTTTGTCGATGACCTCGTTATTAAAGTCCGAGCCTCGATCAGAACATATCTTTCTTGGTACTCCGATCTGTGAGATGATCCTATCGATCAGCGCCTCGGCCGTCGTCTTGCCGGTAACGTCTTTGACAGGGATGATCCACACATAGTTGGTGGCTCTGTCAATAGCCGTAAGGAGGTATTTGTAACCATCCTTCGATTCTGGGAAAGGTCCCACATGATCAATGTGTATAAACTCAAACATCCCCGCATGAAGAGGAAATTCGCCAATCAGGCCGAAATTTGCCTTCAGTGGTGTTTTGTTTATCTTGCACGGGATGCATGCATCCACCGCCTGATCTATCTCCTCCTTCATCTTCTTCCACCAGAATCGCCTCGCTACGAACATGTGAGTTCGTTGTCGACCCGGATGCGCCAAAAGTGGGCAATTGTGGGCTGCGACAAATATAAATCATCTCAGACTCTCCGGTACCCAAAGGGTCCATTTGTCCGGCTGTGACGCATAGCGACCGTGAAGGCCCTTGTACCACAGTAGACCATCTCTCCATCCCATCTCCTTCATCTGATCTTTGATCGCTTCGTCATCTTCAGCTCATCCGGGTTCTGATATAACTGTATCAGGTCCTTAAACTCCGGATCTTGAGCCTGTTGTTGCCTCCATGCGGTAGGCGAGGCTATATGGATAGTACCATCTTCTAGCCGTACCCCGATTCTTTCCGGGTCATCGTCTAGGTCACTTCTCCGCTCTTGAGGAGGCTCCGCATAAACTTCCTGCGTCTCCTCTTCCTCTCTTATGTTCGCCTTCGCATTCTCATATACCTCATAGGACCACTCAGCGTCCTCCTGGGTATGTAGCTCACAACATATCCCGTGATCCGGGCCTTGTGGACTGTACCGTAGACCTGTGCGGTCATATCGGACTCCACTCGCCATCTCCATCGCCTCAATGTGGCTGACCTCATACACCTTGTCAGTGGACAAGTCTTCCATCTCCACCGTGGACACCAACGCCGATACTTCTGAGTTAAACTCTAGCCTAGAGAGGCTATCAGCGACCACATTTCGCTTTCCCGGTAGATGGACCATTGTAAAATCGAAACAAGACAAGAACGCTTGCCACCGCGCCAGCCGTCCCGTCTGTTCATGATTCATCAGCCATAACAGGTTATGATGATCAGTTCTGACAGTAAATTGAGGTCCTCCCCACAAATACTCTCTGCCTCTTGAGGGCCCATACTACCGCCAACGCCTCTCTTTGCCTTGTGCAATAGTTTCTCTCCGCGCACACAACTTCCTACTAATAAACATGATTGGGCGTAATTTCTTCTCCTCATCCTCTTGTTGTAATACAGCCCCAATCGCAAACTTAGATGCGTCTGTATCGACTACGAATTGTTTCGTAAAGTCGGGCATCGTTAACACCAGTCCTCCGTCTTTCGGGTCTTTGTAAATGAGATCTTTGAGCGCATGAAATGCTTGCAAAGCCTCTTCGCCCCACTTCTCAAAGTCTCCAAAATCTATCATTTTCTCCAACTTAGCCCGTGTTGCACCCCAATCGGGTATAAACTGGCTATAGTATTGCGCCATCGCAAGGAATGAGTGCAATTCAGTGCGGTTCTTCGGTATCGGTCGATTCATAATCTCCTCCCTCTTCTCTTTGGATATCGAGACTCGATTATGGGAGATCTCGTACCCTAAGTATGTCACACTCGTCTTGGCAAGTTGACACTTCTTTAGATTGCACTTCAGGCCAAAAGCTCCGATGCGCCTGAATATATCGGACAAATGATCGATATGCTCCTCCATTGTGTTAGAGTATACGATAATGTCATCGATATAGCAAAATGCATATTCTCCCGCCTTCTGTCCCCGCCTTCTCATAAAGCCTCCGTCAGACAAATCATCGTACTGACTGCTCAACATCTTCTGCATCGCCTTTTGGAAAAGTCCTGGGGCTTGCTTGAGGCCCATCGGAAGCACTTTCCATTGATATATTTCCATACCACCACAAACGCCGTCAGCCATCTGGACTTTTCCTCCAGTGGTATCTGCCAGAAGCCATTCTTAAGGTCAATGACCGAATAGAATTTTGCATTCCGCAGTACTCTCCTTCCTTCTTCTAATGTCGGGAGAGGATTTCTCTCTTCCTCCAGCACCTTGTTAACACGAGCATAGTTAACTGTCAGGCGCCATTCTCCTCCTGGCTTCGGCACTATTCTCGGTTGTGAGACTATTGGAGATGTTGATCTCTCAATAAAGTCCTCATTGAGCAGCTGTCTTGCTAGCTCCTCCGCTATTTTCGCCTCATGTATACTCAAATTCGCCCTTCGTGGTGCGGTGACGGCTCCGCACCCGGTATTTTGTAAATAACCGCAGTGAAATCTTCAGGCTTGACACACCTGCATGTGGAGGGTCAAAAATTTCCTTGTTCGCCTCTAATTTGGCTTTTAAAAGCTCTTCTCCTTCTCCGTGCCTACTCCTTCTTCAATATTTTCCGCGCCGCCTCTTGAAAATCTTCATCAGACATCTGCTTATGTTGCTTGAGGGGTTCTCTGTCCTCCTCCAAGCCTAAGTC
>WBZZ01000780.1:5000-7500 GCA_019918135.1 Paulinella micropora
ACACACATGTTTGTTACATTTTTGCAAACAGAGCAATGGGAAATGAATTTAGACAAAATAACGACAAAAAGGACATGTTTTTTCCAAAAACATGTACATAAATAAATTTATTATATATGTATATATATATAAGCGTGTCTCAAAAGAAAATTCCCACTTTTAGTTCTCTTTCTCTCTAGAAAGAAGGCCGAGATAGCTGGTTTTATTTCACGTGCATACATTCCAGGCCAAGTGTAGTAACATACTGTTGCACACACGCTACGGTTAACCTTCTACATCGAGATAGAAAGTCAGTGATAGAATGTTGGACAAGGATACATTCTGGTACCTGAACCTCGTGTTCCTTGATTTCTGTCTGAAGTCGACACAGGCAAGGATACATTAAATGTCACATATATCCATCCATAACTCCCTAATGCAACCTACAATGGACCTGATTTGCCTTGTTCGGCAGGTCAACAACAAGAAAACGTTAGCCGTAGCATTTTTTGTCACTAAGAAAGCCCCGGAATCGATATCCTTCGGTTTCCCGCGTTCTTGTCCAGAAGTACTGAACTATGTATTCAGTCTCTATGTAAGTCAGAGGCTGCATTTGGTTTATCATTTATGGACCACCGCATATGGTTGGGACAGAAAGATCTTTCAAGGGCCCGTGCATGTGGGTATGTCACACGATCACACTTCTCTTGCACTTTGTGCGTATGGAATAAAAGCAGCTATCTCTGACTTCTTTTGATAGAAAACAATCATCGAAAAGTGATGGGTTTGAAAATTCAACAGAATTCAAGATTCATTTTGAAAATCTTCAATCTTGGACTTATCATGGAACAAGAGCTAGAGGCTGGGGGATGCTGCATGCTGTGGAACGTCTTTGGGGCATACAAAAACATTCCAGCTCAGGTCTCTGGGACATCCCTTCGGTATGGACGACCGAAGATGAGAGACATCCCTTTTGCGGACGCCCAAAAATTATTTTTTCTCAGAAATTTCCATATTTGTCCCCCTCTTCTTCTTTCGGCGGGGTTCCAGGCCCCACGCCGAAAGGTTAGATCACACTGACATACGAAGCCTAGAGGTTATGCACATGAAATAAAACCAGCTATCTCTGCCTTCTTCCCAGAAAGAAAGAGAATCAAACGTGGGAATTTTCTTTTGAGACACTTCTTATATATATATATATCTATATAAATATATGTATAATACATATAGATGTATATATATTATACACAAATACATACATACATGCATATTATATATATATATATATTATACATAAATATATACATACATGCATATTATATATATATATGTGTGTGTGTTTGTGTGTATGTGTGTGTTTGTGTGTGTGTGTGTGTATTTATGTGTGTGATGCAGATACATACATATCGTACAGACACGCCTACATTCAAAGGAACGAACGCGAACTATTTCTGTATAGGACAGGGCGCAGGGTTGCCTTCTGGTAGTCGGCGTCGGCAGGCAGCATGGGCAGGATCTTCAATGAGGCCAGCGTCCTGCAAACGCAGCAGCCTTCATCATCAGCAACTTCATCATCACACCACCACCAGGATTACCTGAGAGCGTCGTCCAATTTTCCGAAGTGGTAGAGATCGAAAAAGCACACCAAGCCCTGTAGCACGCACGATAGAGTGGTGAGAGCGGTGTGCACCCAACAGCACGACAGGGCGGCGGCAGCAAAGCAGGGCCGGGCGGGCAGCGACCTCGAGGATGCCGAGTTGTTCCAGCTGTGCCTGGTCCAGGCGCTCTCGCGCGGGCAGGTCGCGGTTCAGCAGGCGGAACTCGTGCAGGCGCTGCGACAGCTCCTGCGCCACCGACAACACACACAGACACACACACACACACACACACACACACACACACACACACACACATGCACACTTCACGCAGCCGCCGCCGCCAACCAGGGTAGAGTGGGAGTGTAGGTGTGGCCGGCGGAATGAGCGCGCTGGGCGCTGTGACGGCACAAGAGTAGCAAAGCGAGTAGGAGCCTTTTGCGGAACACCTCTCGCAGCGGCGCGTCGCGCGAGGGCCGCTTCGGGGCCAGCTTGGAGAGTTGCGTGAGCAGCAGCTCAGATACGCCCTGCCACACATACACACACGTACACAGGCCCCGCTCTGCCTGCACCCGCCGCTCACGTCGCAGCCCCTGCTTAGCTTGCGCCACATCATGCTTTCTCTTGGCACGTACAGCATGCACCAAGTCCTGGAGCTTATTGCTGGAATGGCAGAGAGAGACGGATGATGCATAGCTCAGAGTGTGAATCGGGTGATGCAGTGGGTGGTGGAACACAGCACAGGAATTGCGAGGCGAGCGCGCGTGATGGACGCTGAGCTGGTTGGCCAAGGTGTAGAGAGTTATCGCGTCCAGGTACTGCCCGTTGGTCTCAGCCTGCAACAGACACAGCGCATAGCACACGCAAGGACATATCATGTATGAATATGCATGTTGATGCATACATGCTTACTTATGAAACCAATT